>JAMZAV010003157.1:0-98035 GCA_024449915.1 Sweltsa coloradensis
TTTAAAATTTCGGCTATTAAGGTTTTTTGGGAATGTGTATACAGAAATTCCTGTGCCCTTATCAATCGTTGTAAAAACGACAAAAAACTTCGAAAACCCTCTCATTTTGACACTGAGCCAATAAAAACAGGGCTTTGCTTTTTTTTTTTCAACCAATTTGAACGATTTCCATACTTGACTACATGCCCATACCCCCCCTCGCCAAAGCATCTTTAAATGCCCAATACGATGACTCGTTCCCCGCCCCACGGCTACTCACTGGGAAACCCAAACCCGTGTCGTGCTTGTTCCCTACAGCAAGTTCAAAAACTAGTAAATTTCTTTAACATTTTTTAACATTTTAATTTATGGTGTTTAAATTTTTGTTTTCGAGAAAAAATTTTGGGTTGTAAATGGAGTCTACTTAGGTAAAAAAGACGTCTTGGTACACCTTTACATAAAGGTAAACGACCCCCTTTAATACTACATTTAGAAAAAATCTTTCCCCGGGGGGGTTTGGGGACCTGGTCTTCCACATTTGGGGCATAAGGGGCCCCTTTAAAGCCCACGGGGCAAAGGAAATCCCAAAAGGTCTTTTGTTAGACGATTGAGCGAGTCAGGTTTTTATTACCGGAAACATTTGCATTTTTTTTGAAAATAACTAGGAAACGCCAAGTCGTTGTTAAAAAGTGGGTAAACCTGTTTTGGAGTCCCCCCCGAAATTTTCCCCTTCCCTTTCCCCCCCTACCAACCTATCATAGGCTAGAGGGGCGCATTATGCCCTATCTTTGACGCCCCCTTTGTAGCCCAAAACTCAAACGTATCGTTTATACTTTATAAATATCAATAAATTTAAAATGCAAATGTTTCCCGGATACCCCAACACATGACTTTGGGGGCCTTTTTTTCCCCTAGCGAAGAAATTGTACTATTTCCAAAATTTAGACGAGTGAGCGCAGCGAACGTAGTCTATAACGCGAGTCGAAGGGGGGACCTTCGTGGGTTTTAAATTTTTGCCTTTTAAACTTTTTTTGTTAAAATTTTGCCCCGGCCCCAAGGGCCCAAAAGGGCCAAAACAATTGAGTTTAAAATTTTAAACAGCCCCATCCTTTCCCAGATAACTTAAACCCTTTGAAAAACAAAATAAGAAAAATCCGTGGGCGTTTTAAAAACCTACAAGAAATGAAAATTGGGAAAATGGGGCAAAAATTTTGTAGTTTTTTTTTTTAAACGAAAAATTGGTTTTTTTTTTTGGAGGAAGTCTTTTTTTATAGAATCTTTTCGTCGGGCCGTATAATTATGGGCAGTGAAAAGGTTTTTTTCCAAATTTTGTACGCCCCAAAATTCCCCCAAATTCCCTGGAGTTGAGTTCCCCTTTGATTTAAACCCTTGAAATTTTTTACTCTTTTTTTCGTACTGGCTATTTTTTTCCCATAGTGTATTGTATGCTTTTTCAAAACATTTTTTTAAAATTTTAAAAACTGCAACCCCAGAATTCGTGTGAAAATTTTACCCGTTTCCGCTCAGAAAATTCTCTCTTCCTAGGCTCAAACTTTGGGGTTTCCCTTTCCGTTTTGGGCTCGTCTCGTCCCCAAGGTCGGGGACGAAATTAAATCAGCCTGCTTAAACTTTTTAAAAACTTGTGGACTGACCCCAAAAAATATAAACACTGGTTTGTTTCTCATTCTAACAATTGGAAACCTTTTTAGCAAATCGATTTTACAGAAATTCAGAGCCCTCACGGTCACGATGCTTTTCCCATCCAAATGGATCATGTACGCTCACCGAAAACCCTTCTGACATTCTACACGTGGGGGCACCCCCAAGCAACTTCTCAAATCTTACTGATGGGGGGTTTGGGCCCCTTCCTGGCTCGCCTCTTTTCTGGACAGGGCCCAATGGCCCATAAATCATAAACTCCTCACCAAACATACTAGAAAAAAGGCAAAAATTACGTCCCCCAGGGTCCTTTTTAGTCAAGACCCGGGCAAAAATTCTAAATTTTGGGGGAATCTTATTCCCCCGGCTGGTCAAGTTTACAAGAATCACATCATTTGCAAGCGCTTCTCCAAGTACTCGAGACTGTGTCTCGACCACATTTTTGATCCCCTTTTTGGTGCCTGAACTTCAAGAACCGAATATTTTTGGGGAAAATCTGCAAAAGCAATCCTTTACCGTGATCCTAAAGACCCTTAACCCAGAAACTCCGCATTTAAAATTTCCCTTTTTGGGGCCCCAAAAGGGTTTGTGGGAGGGGCGGTCGATTAAAAAATTTCAGTCGGGAAATTAAAATCAAGCATCCGAAAACCCTTGCCCGAAGAACCCAGAAAACCAAAATTTAAATTTTCTAAAAAGAAAAAAACAAAATTATTCTCTTCATGCCGACCTCAAGTCCTATTAAAGAATCGAAGTAAATTTTGTCCACATAAATGGGAAATTCTCACTCTCGAAATGGGTTCGAAACTTTTGTAACCCGAGAAGCAGAAATCAACTGAGGGGTTTATCTACCACCTACCCGTATACCCCCCAGTCGTCCATTCCAAAATTTGCGGGAGTAGCCCTACTGGGGGCCCCATTAAGTTTTGAATTTTTTCTCAATGTTCGCCCCCAAAGAAAAAACATACTTTGGGCTTTTTGTTCATACAGGCTACAAAGGGGCATTCATTTAAATTTTGTGGGGGACCCAACTACAGGGGCCCTTCCTCGCCGCCTTAAAAAGGGGGGGGGGTTTGGGGCCCGGGGGAAAGCCCAATCCATCTACTGTGATAATCCCTTCCACGTTTGGGGCAGCAAAAAATGAACTTTCCAAGTTTCAAAGGGTTATTCTTATCCGGACTTTCCCAAACACGACGGGGGCTAGGATACTGTTTAAAAGATGAAATAACTGGAAGTTTACCCCCGCCGGGTCACCCCCATTTTGGCGGTTTGTGGGGGCCCTGGTGTAAAAACCCTTTAAAGGCCATTTTAAGCGTATGGTAGTAACTCGTTACAATTCAAAGACAAATTAATTCCCTTTTCCCAAATTTTTAAAATTTAAAAGCTGTGCAATTCCAGACCTATCACCCCACTATCTTCTAACCCTGATGACTTACTTCCTTTCACCCCCAAAGCTCACTTCCTTATCTCCGATCTGTTTCTACCCCTTTTTAAAAACCCGACCTCACTTTCATTTTTGTACTAATCGCCTTGGGTCGAGGGCAGAGGGGAAAACCCAATTGCTCCCAAACATTTTTGGCGCCGGTACCCCCAATCCGAGAATCAGTTTTCCTCTGAAACGGGGCCACAAATGGGGGCGCAAAGGGGTTTAAGAAAATGCTGACAAGGAAGATTTCTGTCCTCCACTAAACGGGGAGACTGGCGCATCGGACGCGGGGCCCCTGGTTTGGACGGGCCACGTGGGGTGTCGTGAAGTCAACTCCACGGGACCTTAAAAACGGGCTCAAATCGTCGGGCCCCGCTACCTTCGATTATCCACTGTGTTATTTGTTTTTTTTTTTTTTTTTTTTGAAAGTCCACCTTTCATTTGGGGTGGTTTTTTAAACTTTATTTAATTTTCGCGGAAAACCAAAACTATTTACTTTTGATAGGGTTTTCGCCCTGCCCTTAGCCTTTGGGACTTTACCTTTTAGTACCCCCATTTTCCACTGGGAATTTCGCTCTCTGCCCTTTTGGTTTTTGCTCCCCTTTATCTTTGCCCAAACCCCTGTTTTTTTTCTCGCGAGCAGAGGGAACATATGTCTGGAGGCAAACAGAAAGGGGAAAAATTTGGCAAAACTTTTTTGATAAAAAGCGCAAAAACGGGTACCAAAATTTTCGTATGGACGTCAGTATAAATTTCTGCCTTTTTTTTCGTCCCGGCTTTTATTGCGGGGGGCGCTGATGGGGTAAAAGGTCCGCGGGGCGCATCCACTCTTTCGGCTATGGTTTCAGAACTACAGATATTACCCTCTAGTTTTGCAAAATTTATTTTTGTAGAAAAAAACCATTCTACCCCCCTCTGCCTTTTACTCTCGGCTTTTGGGGTGTGGTAGCGATAGGGGGGTTAAAAGGTCCGCGGTCATGCGCGCAGCATTGCACTTTTTTTGGCTATATCTCCTAACAATAAGTTTTAAACCCTTATATTTTTGGCCTTTCAGTTTGAAACCTTCCAATTTTTTAGGCCTACTTTAAATAAAAAAAACAAATTTAAAAAGAAAACATTCATTAAACTTTTAAATTTTCAGTCATCAATCAATATTAAAACAACAAAAACCCAACAAAAACAACAAAAACAAAAACAACCCCAACAAAAACTTTGCATTCTTTTTAGTGTAAAAAATAATCCTCCCAACAATTCCTATCAAAACCCCAAATCAATATCCAGGGGTATTTCATTTCTTAAAATTTTGAAAACCCAAAACCAAACGTGTTGATCCTAGCCATGGGGGGCCCGGGAAAAAAATATCGACCGAACATTTCGAAAAAATCATAGAACTGTACTCAAACTGGATCAATGGCAAAAAACCTAAATCCGAAAACTTGAAAACCCCAATTTTAAAAACCCAAGGCCCGGGATGGGAGGGCCCCTAACCGAAATCTTCCAGCCCCAAATTAAAAAAAAGGGTTGGCCCATGACTCATTTTAAAATCCCCCCGGAATAATTACCCAAATCACAGACTTCTTTTGGGGTTTTTTTCTTTTGTCCCCTTTCAAATTGTGGTAATTACCCCTGGGTGAAAAATAAAAATTAAAAAGGGGGTTAAAAATGTGAATTTTTTCACGGGGGGAAAAAGAACATTTTGTTGTAATTTGACAGGGAAATTTCGAGGTTATTTGCCCGCTGTCAAATTTAAAATTTAAAAACTTTTAGAAGACATCTCACTCAATAACATAGTTTTTGGGCATTTTTCTTTCAAATTTTATTCCTATTTTTTTATTATCCCAGTTTTTATCTTTTATTTATAAAATCGCACATTATTTAAAGGGGTTCTTTTTAAATTTTCGAAATTTTTCCCTAGCAAAACCCGTTACACCTCCTCAAGAGGCAGGTTTCCCAAAAAAGTAAAATTGTATTTCCCCCTGCAAAAGAACAGTCTTAGGAAGAAACTGTAAATTTCGCTGGACCCAAAAAACGCTTTTTTTTCAAAGGGGGCAAAAGGTTAATTTGTGGAAAAAAAAACGACCATTTGGGAACATATCGATTTGTGCAATACTATCCATAAAATTTATAGAACATCAAAAGTCGACTTAATTATGGGGTTTAAAGGGAGGATACACAGACCCAAATTTTTGATGAGTATTGGGCTAAAACACCCTTTTTTAAAAGATTTTTGGGGGGGAAAACCCCTCCTCAAAACTCGCCGAAAATCAAAAATAAAACCAACCCGTCCCCAAAACTTCTAGAATTCCATTGCAGACGACGAACCTTCCACCCTAGACCCAGCAAGATTTTTTTGAACGAACGGGGAAAAGGAAGGGCCCCATCCAGAGGGGCCAAACAGGCCGACAATTATTTAAATTTTAAAACATACAATTCCCTTCTTTAAAAAACTTTTTCGATTGGGGGCCGGGGGCTTGGGCTCGGGGGCGTTGGGGAAAACTCTTGGGACATCCCCTGGATTTGGCCTATATCTAGGCCTAGCCCTACTACAACAATTTTTGCAAAAAAAGCCCCTTGTAGGCCCTTTCTTCACAGTCCCTAAAAATGACATTTGATTCCCTTGAGGCTAAACCTTTCCCAAAAACCCTTTTTTGTTAAATTTTTTTGATTTTTTTTTGAAACCTTAAATTGTCAACTTTAAAATTTCCCTCTCTCATTTATAGGCTATTAAAACCTTTTGATCACTCCAAACCCTAGTCGGTAAAACTTTTTTAAAAACTATTAAAGGGCTATTGAACCCGACCTAAAAACCCGTGCCTACCGACTGCAGCCGTGGCAACCTGTAAATCTTTTTCATTGTATTTTTTTATTTTTAATTTTAATTAGCTTGATAAAATTTCAAAATTATTGAATTACCCTTACATCTCCCTGTATTGTGTGCACCTCGCTTTGCGCAGTTGCTGTGGTGGAGGTTTAAAATTCACCACCCGGGATTGTATGAACTTTTCCCAAGCCCTTTATCGAGATTCCCTTTGGGGTCAGTCTTGGCCAAACCACATGTTTGGCGTAAGTTTTTTTTAAACCCCTTTTTTTCTAAAAAAAAATGGTTTTGTGAAAAAATTAGATCTTGGTATCCCAAAACGTTCTTTTTTCGTCCCCGCGGGCTATCCTGTTCGCTTCCCCACATATTAAATTTTAGTAGGGTGTGAAAGATTCGGGTATTATACGTTTTCCCGTGCCCCCGATCGATGCTTCCTTTTAAGCTATGCAGGAGTATCTTTCAAATTTTCGCGGGGTTTTTAAAGCAACTCTATGTATACCCATGTGCAAATCTGCGTCGTGGTCAAATTTGGGGTTTATTGAAGATGAGAAAGGCCCTAACCCTTTGGGATTGAATCTGTTGTTGAAAAACTTTTTAACCAAAATGACGAGCTGGGCCCCCCCGGGGGAAAAGGGAACAGAGGTTTTGTTTTTCGTAAAAATTGTACAAATTCTATTTTGTGGTCAAGCACTGATGGACTTGCAAATTGATTTAGGTGTCCCCGTATCATTGCTGTGATCATTTTTTACATGAAATTTTTTTAAAAATTATTATCTGGGCCTGGTTTCTTCAAAGCGCCAAAAAAGACGTGTCCTAGGCTAAACGTGTCCCCAAATAAGACCTGGGGAGGACATTTTAAAAAATAAAACGTTCCAAAACTTCCCAATTAAGTCCGCCCCTTTTTTTTCAAGGGGCCTAAGAAAATTTTTCAGACGTGTCCCAAATATTAAAACAAAAGTAGCATTCGTCATAAAATGACGTCATCAATTTTGACATTTTTTGGGCCAATAAGGAGTAAGTTTAAAAGCGCCGAAAATTTTTTTTTTAATTTTCTACTGTTTGTCAGGTTTTTTGCCTTTTAGTAAGGGGATTTTTGCAGAAGAAAAAAGTGCAAAATTATACCTATTTTTCCTTAGGTAGAAAATCGGAAATTTTCCGCTCTTTCATTTAAAGAACATCCTAAAAATATAAAATGGTACTTTGAGCGGCAGGGCTGCCCAAGATTAAAAAAATCCAATTTTTTAAAATAAGCGAAAATAAGTAAAGGGGACTGGGAAATTGGGGAAATTTTTCCGCTCTTCACAAAAACCAATTTTAAAAAATCGGGGGAAAATTTTTTGGGGTAAAGGGGTAACCAAAGTGCGGAAATCAAAATATACAGATTCCTGAAAAATGGTAAATTAGGACTACACTAAGAAAATTTTCCATCTTTCGTAAAAACAAAATTTTTTAAAAAACTCAAGAAGTAATTTTTGGCCCCAGGGCTACCCAAAAGGGGGAAAAGGGAAACTACCTAACTTTGGATATCGGGGGGGCCCAAAATTCCCATCCGATCATTTAATATGGTGTTTTGGGGAAAGAGCGTAACTTTCTAGATTTCTGCCCCAATTGCCCCAAAGGCCTTTTCTCACGAAAAATTTTTATTTTTTCCCATTTTGTTACCCCTGGGATAAAAATTATGCCAATTAAAAAATGTGTTTTTTTAAAAGAGGGGAAAATTCAGTTTTACTAGCCCAAATTTCCAACCCTCAAAATTTGGGAAATTTTTTAACCCCCCTGAGCCCACCCCCCAAAAAGTTACTATCAGTTTCCTTTTGGGAAGGGGTGTTTTATGAGAAAAAAGGAAAAGTTCCTGTTCAGAATTTTCTCATACTTTGACAGCCCTGGACCCAAAAGAAAAAATCATTTTTTGAAGATAGTCATTAAGTGTAAACAATGTTTTTTTTTGCAACCAAAAAAGAAAAATTGGTCCCGCCTAACATCCACACTAATACTATAAAATATTGCTTTTTTGGGTTACCATGCATAAAATTTTGACATGGGGGGAAAAATAAGATGTTGAATACCCTCGAGTAGGCAAGCATATGTCATCCCTAAAAAAAATAACCCCTTAAACCACCCCTTAAAAAGGAATGGGGGTGTGGTTTATATTCTCAAAAAATTTTATTATTTAATTTAAAAATTAAATTTTTTTAAACTTTTTTAGTTCAATAAACCACTGTCATTTCCAAAACCTCCCCCCCCCCAACCCCCTCCACCCACCTAATTGTGTACGTGTGGGGGGAGGTGGGGGGGGGGGGGGCAGGCCATAAACGAAATTGATAAAGTTTTTTTTAATAATATCCAAAACTAATGAGGAATAAAAAAATAATTCTTTTAAATTTGTTTTAAAATTCTTTTTTGCCTTTTGCAAACTCCCCCCCTTTCATTATTTGGGGGGAAAAGATTGCCCAAAATTTAATAATTTAAAAATCTATTAAATTTTAAAAATATCAATGTATAAAAGATATGATTTTTTTTTTCTCAAAATTTTTTTTAACATGGGAAAAGGGTATTAGTTTGTACCTCACTTTTACTTTTAAAAAACCAAAAAATTACATTTAAAAATTTTTTGGGCCTCCCAATGTCCCTTCTCCCACTTTTATCCCCCATCCCCAACACTAAGTTCTAGTAAAAGGCCCAGCACTAAAGTGGTTCCCAATAATAAATTTGATTGGTAGATTTAGATAGTAATAGCAAAGGTATAACATAATAAAAAATAAAATAAAAAAAAAAAAAAAAAGTTTACGGTCATTTGTTTGACCCCGTGCTTATTCTTACTTATAATGTTTAAAATTTATCCTTAAAAATAATGTACTTACATTTATGTTATGGCCCAAATCAACTACTGTCTTTTAAACCCCCCCCAAATGTTGATTTAAATTTTTACTGAAGAAATCAGCACAAAACCGTGACTTACCAATTTTCCCAATATTCTACCCCTTTTCCCCTTAATCAGACCCTTTTAAAAGGGGACTATTCATTTGAACACCTTTTGTCATAAGTGAAACGAAATCAAAATGTTTAGTCAAAGCCCCTAATATGACATGAGTAAATTTTTTTGGGGATGGGGGGTTACACAAATGCAACACTTTGAACATTGGGACAAAAATTTATAAATTGTTTATACAGGTAGAGCATTACTTGAAAAACTTTTAATTTTCAAATTATTTTTACAATTACAACTTATAATCTAAAAAATTTAAATCAAACTTAAATTGCATGTAAAATTTACAGGGGGCCAAATTTGTCTAACTAGGTATATGAAAGATTTTCATTTATATTCAAAATTTTTTATTTTTTTTTAGTTTGTTTTATATTCACTAGATTTCATCATTTTTAAATTTTTTTATATTAGTGCAGACTACTATTTTTAAAAATTGAAAGAAAAATTTTAATGTTTGGTTGTGGGCCTTTTTGATATTTAAAAATTTTTCTTTCATTTTTAAATTTTTCCATACACCTTGAAATTTTTGCAGATTTTGTAAAATTAATTTAGTAGCAAAACAACAAAATGTTTTAAAAAAATTTAAAAAAGGAAAATTGGGTAGGCCTATGGGTGAAATTTTTTAAGACTTTGGGGGCCACTGCAGGGGATAAATAGCTACCAAACAGAAAATTTTTTTTTCAAAATTTTAAAAAAAAAAAAAATGTAATTTTTATACTAATTTTTTTTAAAGATCCTTTTTCCCAAATTTTTGTCAAAAAAGGTTAATAAACAAAAAATTGATGTAAAAAGCATGAAAAAATGTAGTATCATAAGGGACTATTTATTAATTATATTTAGTCCCAATCCGTAGAAAACACATCACAAAATTTTAAACAAAAATTTCAGTTTTTAACCAAATTTTTCAGGGATAGCATGGAGGGGACTACCGGTATGTTTGGTACTATCTGTTAAAAGGAAATTGCTATAGAAGTTCACTAGTCTACTCAAAAAAACCATTGAAATATTTTGAAATATGCCCTGATAGGCCCCCAGGTTTCAAAAAAACAACGCGGAAACAATTTATTTATTTTTAATCAAATTTAAAATTTTGAGTACCGTGTAATTACAGTGCTTTCTAGCCCCACTATATCCACTAACTTCAAAATAGTTGACAAAGATTTTCTAAGAAAATTTGCTTGCCCTATTTTTTCGTCTTTGTCACAGAAGGTTAACTGTAAAAAATTATGTGTGGAATTTATTTGGGAAATGGGTTTCATTTTTGTTGTAGCCTAGTCATGGGTTTTTTGGTAGCCCCGTTATTTTTGGGGAAAAAATGAAATCTACAAATGTTTATCACATGCTGACTATTCTAAACCCAAATTTTTCATTTTAAGCAAATTGTAATAAACCCGCCTATTTACAGAGAAGCAAACCCCTTTTAAATTTTAAATGTTAAAATATGTCATGTAGGAACAATATTTTACAAGGGAAATAATGTGTTTAAACTGGATCAGATGCAGGACAGTGGCTGGACCTTTTGGGGTCCCTCCAGTCCCCCTCCACCCCGGATGCCCCAAGAATCTCTTCACTTCTTAAATTTTCTTCTTGTCCACTTAAAAGTGCGATCTTTAAAATTATCTTTTTTTTTTACATAGAGGTGCTCTATGATTATACTAAATTTTCCTCTATTTTACTACCTTACCTACTACATATTCACTAAAAATGGCAGAATGTAAATTGTTCATGAAATTTAAACAATTACTGACCCAAATTTTTAGAAATAAATAAAAGGATGCAGTTTACTAGGGCCTACTGGGGGCCGTGGTTTCACCGCTCATGTCCCCTAGAAAATAGGCCTACTGACTTTTGATTGAAAAATAAATACCTACCTGAGATACAACAAGATATTAATAAAAATGCCCATCTGCACTCGGGTTTGCAGCAGCCGCGAATGCTCAATATACGAAGATCGCTTTGCGGGGTTGTAATGAATTGGGAATAGTTAAGACTTTTTTTAAAATGTCTCTATAAAGAAGTAGGCATCTGGGCCTACTTTAAAGTAGACTAGAATAGCGTAGGTAAGCCTAAGCCCAGCCATTGGAACAGTTTTTAGCCTTAAACCAAGTCTAGGCCAGGGCCCAGGGGCTGGGCAAACGTACCAGCCGCTTGGGCCAAAACGACTTTGGCCTAGCTTAGCTAGCCCCGAGGCCATTGCCAAAAATATGTAGGCCTATATAGCCCCCGTAGGCACAAGTAGGGCCTACGTGGCTAGGCTACCCAAATTACAGCTTAGGGGGTAGCCTAGCCAGGCCTTCAGATTGGATTTGATCCTCCCTGGGGTAGGGTAGCAGGCCTTGGCCTATAGCCTCCCTGCTTTTCATTTTATTATGATTTTTCTGGACTTGAGGGCCCCAGTACCCATTTTCTCTAATAAAAAAACGGTGTGATGAACAGGCCCAGGCCTATATACATAGGTCCAAAACCCTTTCAAACAAAAAATGCTCTAGCCTAGCCCCCTACCCTAGGCCCAGCTGGACCCAGCCCTTTTAGGTCTCATGGGGTATAAACAAAATGAATAAAAGTACGGGTTAGTTCTCTACCGTTTTCATTGATTTTTAATTGAAAAACTTCCACCAAACTCGTTTTAAAAACAAAGGAAACGTAAGCGTATGGTAGGGGGGATACTCCAAAGGGCCCACCGTCAAAATTTTTGGGTTTAATTACCTTTATTGTTAAAACAAATGTTGCATAATATTTGTTTTTCTTTTATTTTTCAAATGTTTCTGCTCCAAAATACCCCTCTAATTAAAAACTGATGACACAAAAATTTTTAATTTTGACTTTTACATTCGAGGTGGTACAGACAGCTTCTGTAGTCGCCGCCATTGCTCACTAGGACATCGCTAAGACGCGCGCAGGGCTGACCTATCTTTTGCACGTCTCAGGAGTGTCCTAGCGCTAGGCACTTTGAAGAATACGGGCTAAGATTTTTCAGGAATACCGATCCGTGTCCTAAGTAGCTAGAATGACTTAAGAGTGTCCTAGTTAAGACACGTCTTAGTTAGGCATTTTGAAGAATCCAGGCCCTGATATATGAGTCAAGATTTGAACACAAAAATGAAGATTGAACCCAAGAATAAAGATTTCGCGTTCGGTGGTTTCTTCCGCGAAAGTTTTGATTATACTCCCTGATTTGCTGTTCCTGATTTTTGGCAAACCTCATATATTCGTTTGAGTGGGATCGTCTAATAAATCAGTTTTTTTCTTTTCGCTTTTCTTTTTTAATGTTTTTTTTTCTTTTCTTTTCTTTTCTTTTCTTTTCTTTTCTTTTCCTTTTCTTTTCTTTTCTTTCTTTTCTTTTCATTCCCCACCCTTATTTTATATTTTATTCATTCATTAAATGCATATAATATCATTCAATTTGTTACCAAATTCTTGTGTTAAATGCATTGTTGTTGTAATGCTACTATTTCAAATATTTACGAAAATGTAATTTATTGTTGTTTCTGCATCTATGTAATTAGATTTATTTAGTTGTCCTCCTTTGTAAATCAGTTTTTATAACTGAATAGGATAGACGTTAAATAAATAAATAAATAAATAAATAAATAAACTTATTGCATCGATAAGAACCTGGGTCTATGCTTATCGTGCTAAGAATCTCTACGTATCTATTCCATACTGATTCGAGTGCATAAATGTCGCCCCTGCCCAAGCCCTTTTCTAACTCATTAATAGTTTACATTGCACACTGGTGATATTTTCCTTCCTGTGCTATCAAATCAGACACACTAGCAAGGCAAGGACGCATTGTATCATCAGTTTTCGAATAGAGAAGGATAGTTGCGACGATTTCAAGGGTTTCCACACAGGTAAGGTCATAATTTATTTTTCCAACTTCACGACAGAAGATACACGCATTCCAGTCGATTGAATTATTAATTACATTTGTTGAAGGCCAAGTAGTTTTTAATTGTGGTGTACGTCTTGAGCTTAATTTTTCGTATTGGATTCGTGTTTTCTCTTTAAACGTTTGATACATTCAACATTTGCAAACTTGGAATAACATGCAGGATGCCACTTAATATCCAAGTG
Source organism: Sweltsa coloradensis (assembly GCA_024449915.1). Lineage (NCBI taxonomy): Eukaryota > Metazoa > Arthropoda > Insecta > Plecoptera > Chloroperlidae > Sweltsa > Sweltsa coloradensis. The sequence goes on from JAMZAV010003157.1 coordinate 12,943, forward strand.
CAAAGAATCAAAGTCTATTGACCGTATTATTTGAATGGCAATTCAATTAATATAATCGTTGTATAGTTCACGATGGCATGTCCGATTGCGAATCTTTTCCACGCTATTTTTAGTAGCCAATCTCACATTGTCATTTTTACCACTATTACTTTGACATATGATACATAAACTCCAGTCAAGCTCTACATCCTTGTCTTTCTTCAATGATCCTAAATCAACGGTAGCTAGTGGTGTCATGGCACCCTCATTTCCAAAAGTAGGTGATGCAATCAGAGTGCTTACATTTACAGCAACTGTCTATAATCGCGAGTAATTTAGAAACCTAATAATTGCAATAGCTCATTCATTGTTAACAGAGCTAATAGTCCAGTGAACAGACATCAAATGGACAGACATATACATAAACAGATTGACCCTTAACTACAGTAATCAAATGATAATGAACTCACCATCCCCACGGAGAAGTAAAGAGATTAGAGAAACAAAAATGTCTGAATCATTGTCGATCTGTTTCGCTCGAACACACTTTACACTGTGAGGTATTTAGACGTTTAGACAACTTCCCTACATTGTGTTGTAGTCCGACTGAGCACCACCACCACCACCCAGGATCGTGTTGAAAAGTGAACAGGCCCACCCCATCTTAATCGTTAGTTCTCAGATCAGTAATAAGCCTTTGACCAGCCGCCCGTGATGGATTGGGGCGTGCTGTAACGCAAGCGGCAACTGATTGTAACATTATTTGAAATATGATCTAGACCAACTAATTCCGAGATGCACACAACACAGAGGTGATAGATATTCTACAACTGAAATAAGCAAAATAGAGATTAATACCTCCTTCTTGGTCTAGCAATTGATGAGAATTTAAACTGGCAGCAACAATGTGACAAACTGACTAAAAAATTAAACTCGACTATCTATGCCTTAAGAATTGTCAAAACAATTCCAAACACAAAAACAGCTAAAATTGGTTATTCAGCTAACTTCGAATCACATCTTAGATATGGAGTTGAATTCTGGGGTGGCTCCTCATATGCCAATAAAATATTCATACTACAAAAAAAAGCTCTCAGAATCATTTTAGGGCTGAAACAAAGAAATGGCTCGTGCACTAAACCTCATTGTAAGGAACACTTCATTAACACAAAATATTAACTCTCTACAGCTTGTACATCCTGCAAACTATCCTATATAGTCGTTCATCTCGGTCGAAAGTTGGGCTCAACTTGGGGGGCAAGGGCTAACCCATAAAATTTGGTTCTACACATCATGGAGCATGTATTGTTGAATAACTGAAGAAAAAATTTCACTGCTAACAATACGTCACGACGCTTTAAAGATGGCCGACGCTTCATTTCTAACGCCGCACATTGACTTACTAAAACCAAAAATAAATGTCAGAAAAATAATTGGAGACACTTGATTTTACTTGTGTTCAATTTGTAAGAAAATTTGCAACAATACAAATGCAATTTACATAAAAATACAACAATGGAATAGTCGTTTATAGGTCGAAATAGACCTCGTGAACCCACTTTTTCCTAACTACGCCTTAATTTACAGACATCTCAAGTGTACAATATCAATCCGATGACTTTGGAAAAAATCACTAATGTGTGTCAGTATATTGGCAACAAGCTGGATATAACAGAATTTGTATATAATGGGTTTTTCAAACTAAAATAATTACAAAACTTAACATGTGCGTAATTTGCACATTATAGTGCAGTCCCTGGCCATAAGACCCGTAGGAATTTCGACCTGGATGGATTTTATCTTCTAATCCTGTTAGGGTGTATTTTAAGGATAGAAAAAATCTTGGGTAGACATCTGTCATTCTGGGCCTAAGTTTTTTACGACGCCATCTTCTTTTAGGCACATGCATAAAGAACACGCTCTTGGTTTTCATATATTTTCGATAATTTTTATTACAGCTGTAGTAAAACTGAAGTTATATTTGGATTCTACATGAAATTACCATTAAAATGATATATTTGGTCATCCTTGGAACATAATGGGATTATTTATAGAAAATTACATATTATAAGACATGCAGATAAGTTATACGTATTGTTCGTTTATGATACACATATAACATTTGGACACACTATATTAGGAATGTAACTGGAAAATGATTTGAATGTTGGGCTTTTTCAGATTTGTCCCACGACTCCAATAGAGGCCATTTTACAAGATGGTGGCGAAACATATTGTTTTTTTTTTAAATTTGATGATAGAATGTTGAAATTGGGTAAATACATAGAACATGCCATTGAAAAATAACTTTTGTGTAGGGTCATGTCAAACTAACAGAATGGCACCAATGGCGGCCATTTTGAAAGAAGGCCGTCACACACATAAACCACGTAAATTTAATGATATCATCTTGTTATTTGATGGTATAAAGTAGGGCACGCTATTGAAAAATTACGTGTGTTATATCAATTCAATACTTTTTAGAAACAATGTAGTGGGGCCTATATGGATCTGCTACGCATATCTACATTTATTGTCATGACATTAAAAACTAGCAATAGTATTATTCTATAACAATAGGCTACACGTGTTTTTCGTACACATTGAAAAGCAATTGACTAGTTTCTATTACACATTATCTTGGTAATGAATTTTTAAATATGAAAATGGAAATGTTTATATATTCCCATTTAAGTTAATGTAATTAAATTCTCAATTGTTGAAGGCAATAGCCCGGTAGACGATTGTCATTGGTGTAAAATTTGGTTTCTCATAGTTTATCCGTTTGGGACCCACAAACATAAACACAGAATTAAATATTACCATTTTCCACTCTCAGTTTTAGCAAGCCAGCCATTAGCTCTCTACCCACCTATACTGAGTTTAATTCAGCTTCAATAAACATCTTCTAAAATGGGCAATACAATGTTTAAATTTGGTTCACACATGGGGCATGTCATTGGATGAAGAGTGTTTAATGTGTTCAGCAAGTTACATCTGCACTGTGACACAAACGGCATCCATTTCGCCATTTGTCAAGATTTGATGAAACCATAAGAGAGAGAAACCTGCAACTTGCTTTAATAACTGGCCTTTTACTATTAGATTACTTATTTCAAGTTCAATCCCGATCTGATAGTGCGTATTCCTAGTAGATCTCAGAAGGTTTCCAACTGGTTACCCCTATTTGACTGTCAAGGATTACACCGTCCTTTTGGATGGGATATTAAGCCATTGGTCCCCTTGGTACTTATCGAACGGAGTAGGCTACGTGCCGGTACCGGTTTTCCCCTCTTCCATTCTGTTGATACTTCCTCCTCATCTATCTCCACTCATCGTCTCGAATAGCCAAAGTGCATTAATATGAGACGTTAAGCAATATCCAATCAACCCAACTGGTTACCAAAGGGAAAACAAACAGTCAACACGCAGTTAGCTAATAGGTTACTTTAAAGTATCAAACAAGAAACCAAGAAGTTCACCCAGTATAGTCGCCAGAAGAAGAGAAGAAGCCAAAAGTAAGCCAACAACTCGTTTTGTGTCAAATACTACCTCTTGGTAACCTGTTCGCAACCCTTACAAGACAGCCAGAAATTCATTAAGGAATTGCCAAAAATACGCCAAACGTTTGCCACTAGGTTCCCAAGAGGTCGTTAAAAAGCAGCCAAACAGTTGCCAAAAGTTGCCCAAATTATAGTCTCGTGTCATAAAATTTATTTAGAATGCATGAATAGGACATAGTTAAAAAATGTAGAACATCATGGGAAAATAAATTGAAGACCATGTTTTCGAGTTCCTGTACATTGCCATCAAAAACACCACAAATTAAATCACGAAGTGCGATGGAGTTTAGGATGAAGATAATCACAGTAGGAAAGTAGGGCAAATAACAACATTAATGTTGCTAAATGCAATACATTATTTTATTGATGTTTCGTAACAAACAAAACTTTATTTTTATCTTCACCTTGTTATACTTGGACATATATATATACTTACCAAATATTTCTACAAGGGTTTCTTCTTCATCTGATTGGGTGGATGGGGCGCTTATAGTTAGCTGGCTAAAAGCTAATTCTGTGTTTATGTTGTGGGTCCCAAACGGATTAACTTTAAAAAAAAATGTTGCACAAATGACAGTCATTACCGGACTATCGCCTATTACAAACGAAAATTTAGTTACTTAAACTTAAATGGGAACATAAACATTTTCATATTCATAATAAATTCTATAAACAAGATAATGTGTTATAGAAACTAGTCAGTTGCTTTTCTATGTGTACGAAAAACACGTGTATTATTATAAGTATGGTATTATTGCTAGATTTTAATGTCATAGCAATTAATGTAGCTATGCGGTAGCAGATACTTTATACTATCTGCTCCATCGGAGGTTTGCAGATGGTGACGTCACCGGCGGGATATTTCTAGCCAATCAGCGGGCACTAATTTAAAATACCGATCGACTATTGGCCCGCTCGGCCCGCCGATGCCGCTAGCATCTGCATTTTTTCGATAGAGCAGCTATTATATTGTTTTTAAACAGCATTGAATTGTCATAACATATAAAACCGTAATTTCTCAATAGCGTGCCCTACTTGTATACCATCAAATAACAAGATGATATCATTAAATTTACGTGGTTTATGTGTGTGACGGCCTTCTTTCAAAATGGCCGCCATTGGTGCCATTCTGTTAGTTTGACATGACCCTACACAAAAGTTATTTTTCAATGGCATGTTCTATGTATTTACCCAATTTCAACATTCTATCATCAAATTTGAAAAAAAAAACAATATGTTTCGCCGCCATCTTGTAAAATGGCCTCTATTGGTGTCGTGGGACAATTCTGAAAAAGCCCAACATTCAAATCATTTTCCAGTTACATTCCTAATATAGTGTGTCAAATGTTATATGTGTATCATAAACGAACAATACGTATAACTTATCTGCATGTCTTATAATATGTAATTTTCTATAAATAAGCCCATTATGTTCCCAGGATGACCAAATATATCATTTAATTGGTAATTTCATGGAGAATCCAAATATAACTTCAGTTTTACTACAGCTGTAATAAAAATTATAGAAAATATATGAAAACCAAGAGCGTGTTCTATATGCATGTGCCTAAAAGAAGATGGCGTCGTAAAAAACTTAGGCCCAGAATGACAGATGTCTACCCAAGATTTTTTCTATCCTTAAAATACACCCTAACAGGATTAGAAGATAAAATCCATCCAGGTCGAAATTCCTACGGGTCTTATGGCCAGGGACTGCACTATAATGTGCAAATCACAGGATATTAATGAGAATCATTATACGCACATGTTAAGTTTTGTAATTATTTTAGTTTGAAAAGCCCATTATATACAAATTCTGTTATAGCCAGCTTGTTGCCAATATGCTAACACACATTAGTGATTTTTTCCAAAATCATCGGATTTATATTGTACACTTGAGATGTCCGTAAATTAAGGCGTAGTTAGGAAAAAGTGGGTTCACGAGGTCTATTTCGACCTATAACAGACTATTCAATTGTTGTATTTTTTATGTAAATTGCATTTATATTGTTGCAAATTTCCTTTTGAATTGAATACAAGTAAAATCAAGTGTCTGCAATTATTTTTCTGACATTTATTTTGGTTTTAGTAAGTCAATGTGCGGCGTTAGAAATGAAGCGTCGGCCATCTTTGAAGCGTCGTGACGTATTGTTAGCAGTGAATTTTTTTCTTCAGTTATACAAACAATACATGCTCCGTGATGTGTAGAACCGAATCGTATGGGTTAGCCCTTGCCCCCCAAGTTGAGCCCATTTTAGGCCTTCTTGCCTTCGAGATGAACGACTATATTACACACACGAACACCGCAGTAAACTGACACTTAACTGCAACATCCACTCTCACAACACTCGCCAGCACAAACTTATATACTCCAAATACCTTAAAACAAAATCACTACAGACTAACTCATCCTACGTGAACCATAGATTATATAACAAGCTGCCAAGCGAAAATAAAAAACATAAGCAATATAAACTCATTTAAACACAAACTAAAGGAAATACTTCTAAAAAAGGCTTACTCCACAGTACAAGAGTTTCTGGAAGACGAGATCACATACTAAGCTGAGCGTGATAGCTTCTTCCCCTGGGCTCAATTATTTAATTTTAATTTTATTTTATTGTACTTTTAGTTAATATATTTACTAAAACAGCCTAGGCCTACTTGGTCTTTATTGCTCTTTCCATCATTAGTGATTACACTAGGCCAACTATCTTAACAGCTAGTTGGATGAGCGTAGCGAGCGTAGCGAGCGAAGCGAGCGAAGCGAAGATTCCATTTCACTACACTGGAGAAAAAAATCCGGAATGTTTTTTTTTTTTTCTTTTTTTTCTGTATTTTTGTGTGTCTGTCAACACGATTCCGGCTAAACCGATACTCCAATTGCGATAAAATTTTATGGAGGCCTTTGAAATCGCTGAACGAAGAACTTCCACGTTTTTGAGCGCAATCGAAAATTTTTTTCTCATGACAATAGCAATTTTACGATTTTTTTCGATTTTTAAAAAATTTCTTCAGCTTTAACACCTACATGCTTTGTCCGATTTTAATGATTTTTTCACAGAACCTTAATTTTATGAATTTATGTATTCGTGTGAAATTTGAGCGCAATCAAAAAACTATTTCTCATGAAAATCGAAATTTTACGTTTTTTTCTTTTTTAAAACAATTCTTTGAATTATAACACCTATATGCTTTATCCTATTGTAATAATTTTTTCACAGAACCTTAATTTTATAAATTCATATATTTGTGTAAAATTTGTGCGCAATTGAATAATTATTTCTTATGAAAATTTCAATATTACGATTTTTTCCTTTTTTAAAATTACAATTAATTAAAAAAATTAAAAATTTTGGTTAATTTTTATTAAATTAAATTTAATTTAAAAAAAAATCTTCAACTTAGTAATGATTTTTTCACAGAACAACAGAAAATCCGCATAACACATGGCAGCTCAATGCACCAATTACGCTCATCCAACAACGCGGCGGGACTTAAGCGTTTTCCTAGTTACATCTATAAGTAGCATACCTAGGCCTAAGTGGGGTCTAATGATCTATTATCTTTCGATACAAACTTGTCTTACTTATAGAACTATAAGTACCCCTATTATGTATTCTAAATTATATTTTAGTCTTGAATTAAAAATTTAAGTGTGTAATATTGTTAGTGTGTACAAATGTTTTTATTTTATTTTATTGTATTATATCTCTTAGTTTACATTTATATAATAATTTATGTATTATTATATTTAAATATTTTTCCAAATACCCTATTATGGTAATCTTCCACGGAAGATTATATGGGTCAAATCAAATGCAATGTCAAATGTATCTATGTAACATGATTGTATTGTATTTTAATTGGAAATAAAACCTACTACTACTACTACTATACTACTACTACTACTACTACTACTACTACTACTACTACTACTACTACTACTACTACTACTACTACTACTACTACTACTACTACTACTACTACTACTACTACTACTACTACTACTACTACTACTACTACTACTACTACTACTACTACTACTATTCATTCAGCAGATATCTTAAACAGTACGCGACCGCGCTCCTCACCCGCGTGGTGACCTTTGACCTCCGCCCACCACCACATTAACCAAATACCGAGATCAAATACTGTAAAAGACGCTTCAGCGCTATTACAGTATTTGCCGACATGCACTCAAAGGAGAGGTGACGGAATGGTATTTCAATAACTAAATCAAGTAAACTAGAGGGTAATATATCTATTAGTTCAGGAGATATAGACAATACAGTGCGATGCGGCGCGCATGACCCGCGTGAACTTTTACCTCCATCTACCGCCACCTACACCAAATGCCGAAATGCACACAATACAGGGATGTTGGAATGGTATTTCAATAACTGAATCATGCAAACTGGAGGGTAATATCTCAATTAGTTCAGGAGATAACCAAAACAGTACGATGCTGTGCGCATGACCCGCGTGACCTTTGACCTCCGCCTATCGCCACCCGCAACAAATGCCAAGATGCACACAAGGACGATGACATTTCTGACGTTCATACGAACATTTTGATACATGTGTGCTGCTTCTACTCAAAAAGTTTAGCAAAATCGGTTTCTAGAGGGCTTTTTTAGGTCTGCCGCTAGACTAGCTTGGACGTTCGAACGAGACAGTTCATCATCTGTCATTACTGAAGGTTCGGGACGCACGGCCTTACGCTGTACGTCCCAGAGATTTGCTTGCCATGCATTCTCGCTTATCTTGTTCAATAATTTGTTACCTTGTTTATTTAGGTGTTCTATCAATATATCTTTATTTGTTATTGGTGAAAATCAAGCAATACTTTAATTTAACCTGAAACGTTTCCCAGTCGGGTCATGTCCTTGATCCATATAAATTTTTAAAAAAAATCAATCTTGTTTCAATAAAAGTCCCCGTCTGGGCCCGGGGTAGAATAATTGGCCCAGAGCATGGCTCTGCTTATAATGAAAGGCGGTCAAATAGTCAAAGTGCATCTCGCGAACATCAGTTAGTATGTACGGAAGTATCTTTCTCCCCACAAACAACTAGAGGCTAGCCCTGGCCGGACACGTTAGAAACTTCCCCCTTGCATTCCACTTGCCTGTGTCTGGTTCTGACCTGCATAGGACTAGACTAGAGTGGCGTATTATTAATGTGTGAAGCGCTCTTATAGCAAAGAACCAAACAAAATAAACACTAAGGGGTTTATCAACTTAAGGAGTAAAGTAGAGTGACACACAGCAGCAAGATGGTGAGCACACGTTGGTGTGTAAAGTAGTGTATTGCGGCAGGATGCTGCTCTTAGGTTCTGGTGTAAAGGAGTATAGCGCGTACAGGATGTTGCTAATAGAGGCAGATGAAGGCTTGGCTGATGACTATATTAAAAGTTGGTCAATAATGGATTATAGCAGCTCAATTAGAAGTGGGGTCAGTAGGGTCGGTAAATGTCTCACTGAAGATAAGATCAGATTCCGTTGGCATTGGAACTTTGAAACAAGATATATTTGTCAAATGTGAATAATTATTTAACACCGAATGTGGAATGATTCCTTCTCCTGACCTTCGACACTCACGTAGAGAAGAAGTGGTATTGTCCATAATTTGAAAAGGCCACACACGTCTGACTCACGGATATGTCCTAGCAAAGGGAATAGGTTGTTTCTAATCCTCGATGACATGTGATGAACGTTTATCCGTAGAATTTGGTCCTGAGCATGTTTTTGAAAATCGCAAAAGGCGGCCTCTCGCAAACGCCAGATATCAAATTGCAGAGTACTATTAACTGAATCTAGAGGCGAGTTCTGGCAGTCGTCGTCGGAGACCCCTCCCCATAACTTTAACAACATCCCTGACAACGAAAACCATGACAACACGATACGAACGCTGACAAAGACGATGACGACCAGGACGTGAGAACCACCCGTTTCCTCCCCCAACCCGTGGCGGATTTTGACCAGCATGGGATTTTTCTCCCCACATTTCCTAGGCTAGAGTGGCTCATTATGACCTAAAGGTTGACGCGCCCTTAATCCTAAAAATATAAATAAAACAATGGTTAGATTAGAGTGAGAATACATTTAAACCCCATCTCTTAAACATCAGTTAGTATAATATTCTGGGGAGTGTTTTATTCCCGAAACTAGAGATGAGTTCTCGTCGGTGACGTGAGAAACGTCCCCCTTTCCCTCCCTTGCCCGTGACTGGTTCTGTCTAGCACGGTGGTGTCCTCAATACATACCCTAGGGCCTAGGCTAGAGAAGCGCATTGTGAACTAACGGTTGACGCGCCCTTTACTATAAAACCAAATAATCAAAATATCTCAGATAATCTGAGGACGTTAGTTCTTATTCTCTTTGAGCGCTCAAGAGAGATACCACTCAACTGTATTGAGGTTTCGAATTTAAAAACAATACATGGGTTTTAATTTGGAAATTTGTCATTGCTATTATTCATGGTATTTAATTTCTTGGGGTATACCGCTTTTTTCTGCCAAACTTGATAAATTATAGTAAAGCTACTCCAGTGACTAGTGTGAGGGTCGAATATGTCCTCTTAGGGACCCGTGGTAGGATATGACCTAGTAAGAGTGTTTTATTACATTCTGAAGAAATCATTTTATTCCCTTGAGAAATTTGTCAACCTCTCTTCTTGAGTTGTGTAGCCTAAAGATGTTTCATAAAAACAAAATCGTAAATTATTATCACCTAATATCAGCCTCTGACGACCTTTCTGACCTCTCTGACCTCTCTTTTAACGTGTGATCCCTCATATTCCTATCTTCCTCAATACTGATGATAACCTTACGACTTACACCTTCCTGCAAACTTCTTATCCAATAATTGCTTTCTCAAACCTACAACCAGCTCCTACAAAAAATTTAAATTTTTTACCACTCAAGTAAATGAATGGCCTAGGGAATTTTATATTCCCTTTCCACTTGGTTTTGTGTATGCGTTTATGTATTGTTTGTATTAATGCAACTGAAATACCTTTATATGGTATGATCATGGAGTTTGACAGGACTATTTTAAACTCCATGAAATGGTAACCTTATATTCTATACTTGCATGTAATGGGCCTACTCATCGCCAGGTGCTGATGGTATCACCAGACTGATGCTTCGCCAGGTTCCAGCTAAGTTCGTCTCTCACCTCGCTACTCTCTTCTCTGGGTGCCTCCATTTGCGTTACTTCCCTCCCAGTTTAAAATCTGCTATCGTCATGATTCCAAAGAAAGAACAGCCACCAACGAATCTCGCTAGTCACCGGCCGAATAGTCTCTTGAACGTTGTGGCGAAAGTTCTTGAGAAAGTGATTCACTCCAGGCTGACATCATCCCCGAGTCACAGTCTGGCTTCCGGAAAGGTCGCTGCACGACAGACCCCCTCATCAAGCTAGTGACGGAGGTTTCAGGGGCGTTAAACGATGGCCAGTGTGTTTTAGCTATTTTTCTGGACATATCACGCGTCTTTGACAAGGTTTGGCATGATGGGCTCTGTTACAAACTTCTACAACTGAAAGTCCCATTTGTAATGGTGCGCTTCATCCGAGCTTTTCTCACGGGACGTTTTGCTTGTGTGCGTGTTCACGATCAAGTATCCCGCTCGTTTACCCCTCTTTCTGGTGTGCCTCAAGGTTCCTGCCTCTCTCCTCTTCTCTACCTGATCTACTGCCACGATATTCCTTCTCCCTTGTCCGATACCTTGCCTTAGCCCCCTATGCAGACGACACGGCCTACTGGTGCAAAGGGCGCACAGCGAGAGAAGTCTTCCGCCGTCTACAGTGCCAAATTAAAGCTCTTGAAGCTTGGATGCGTCGTTGGCGTGTATTGCCGAACGCCTTAAAGACACAGCTTATCCTTTTTAACCACCGGCACAAAACTCAGAAAAATGTCTCAACGACCACTCCGTCAGTCCATCTCACTTTGGGGTGCTACGGTGTACCCTAGTCGGTCTGCCAAGTACCTTGGAGTAACCTTTACAGACATTCTGAACTGGGATGCTCATTGCTGTGACGTCATCAACCGTGCGTGGTCAAGACTAAATTTACTCGTGATGCTTCGTGGGCGACTTTCTGGATGCAGCTTCCGTACTCTACGACACACTTATAAAACTTTCATCCGTCCCCTCTTTGAATACGCGGCCCCGGCGCTGACACCCGTCGTTGGAGGATATACTTCTCGTTGGAGCGAAAGATCCTGCGCCGCATCGCGCGGCTTCCTCCGATGACGCGGAATGAAGACGTGTAGACCCAAACCGGCGTCGGTGGAATCAGCTCTCGACTCGACACCCTTGCAGGGCCTTACGTGCAACGTCTTCACGCAAGCGGCAGGAATGAGCTTCACGACCTCGTTTCGCGTCCTAGAGCCTTCAGACCTCTACCCTGCTTCAAGTACCCTTATCCGCCTTTTGCCTTTCAGTTTGTCTAACTTTATAAATGTCATGTTCTGTTGTTGTTTTACTTGTATTTAATGTTTAACTTGAAATCTTTGATATCACTTTGTCAGGCTACAGAAGGCCACACTTGCTTTGCATTAGCCTTCCTGCCCTACGGGCAGGTAAAATTCAATAAATATATTCTTCAAAAGACTATAGTAATTAAAATAAAATACATATCCAGGAAATATAGAGTAGTGAGCAGTACATATCGAGAAAAGAGTCATAGTAGGCTACATCTCACAAAGATCCGCCAATAACAAGGGAAGTATCACTCACCAGAAACTGAGCCAAAATCTGGCAGTTGTCGTAGAACTCTCTCCCTCCCCTCGACAACATTTCCGACAACGACAACTGTGACGATGCAAACGATGACGACCACGACGTGAAGTGTGTTCTTGGGGTGGAAGGAGGGGGGGGGGGGGGGCCTTCCACTTCCTACCCGCGGCTGGTACTGTCCAGCAAAGCCTTGTGCTCCACACATCCCCTAGGATAACGTAATGCATTATAATCTTACGCTTGACGCGACTGTACACCAAATAATCCCAGCTGCAGAAAACATAAAACATCCAACATACAAAAATCAAATTTATTAAGTTTCAATGTCACAAGCGGCGCAAATGTGGGGGGTTTTAAAGCCCCCTAGTTCCGTCGTTAGTTTAGGGAAATTTAAATTTTTTCAATGTTACAAACACAACTAAAATAAATGACATAGGGGCTTCAACAGTCCCACCCATTAACAACGCTGCAAAGGGTTTTAGACCTAAGGTCGAAACGTAATAAAAATAATTGCAAAAAAGACAAAGACAAAAATAAACACTTAGGCACAAATATAGGTAAATTTTCCCTCGGAATCAGTCATTTTGGGAAAAAGTGTGGCCTACAAACTTAAAAACCGCGCCAAGTGTTAGCCCCAAAGGTCTGAATCGTAATTAATTAATTGATAATAAGACAAAGACAAAAACTAGACACTCTGAGCCAAAAAATGGTAAATTAGCCTCCGAATCGTCATTTTGTTCAAGGTGCCCTGCAAACTTAACAACGTACCAAGGTTTTAGACCTAAGGTCTGTAACAGAAAAATTTGAAATTTGCAAAATAAGACAAAGACACAGACTCAGAGACTTCTGATGCACAAACATATGGTGAATTAGCCCGGAAAGTCATTTTGGTAAAGTGGTCCTACAAATTTAACAACGCCCCAAGTTTTAGCCCTTAGGTTGTAACAGTAATTTAATTAAAATTTGAAAAACAAACAAAGAACAGACTCAGACATTGATGCACAAACATTGGGGAATAGCCCGCGAATAAACAGTTTGTTTTCAAATGTGGCCTAAAACTTAAAAACGCTCCCAAGTGTTAGACCTAAGGCTGTAACAGTAATAAAATAATTCAAATAAGAAAAAGACAAGACTCAGCACTTCGAGCACAAATTAGGGGAATTAGCCTCGCAATCAGTCGTTTTCAAGTGTGGCTACAAACTTAACAACGTGCCAAGGTTAGACCTAAGGTCTGAACAGTAAAAAATAAAAAGCATAATAAGACAAAACACAGACTAGACACTTCTGATGCAAAAAACATAGGGGAAATTTTAGCTTGAGAATCATCATTTGGCAAGGTGGCCTAAAAATTTAACAACGTCCCAAGTGTTAGACCAAGGGGTGAACATTAAAAATTTATAACTGCAAAATAAGACAAAGACACAGATCAAACATTTTTTGGCAAAAACAATGGTGAATTAGCTGGGAAATCAGCAGTTTGGCAAGTGTGAAAATTAACAAACTAACAACGTGCAAGTGTTAGACCTAAGGCTGAACAGAAATTTAAATTTATAATGCATAAAAGACAAAGACACGACTCAGACACTTCTGATGCACAAACATATGGTGAATTAGCCTCGAGAATCAGTCAGTTTGTGTCAAGTGTGGCCTACAAACTTAACAACGCTGCCAAGGTTACCCCCAAAAGTGTCGTAACAGTTTAAAATTTAACGAAAAAAGAAAAGACACAGACTCAAACATTTTCTGATGCACAAACATAGGGAATGTTCGCGAATCAGTCATTTTTGTCAAGTGGTCAAAAATTTAACAACGTCCCAAAGGAGACCTAAGGTCTGAAACAGTAAAAATTTTATAATGGCATAATAAGACAAAGACACAGACTAGACTTTTCTGAGCCAAAATATGGCGAATAGCCTCGAAAACAGTCATTTTGTGCGAGCCTTGAGAAACCCAAACTAAAAAATTCTGATTGGGACTTTTTGGGCGTAATAAACCCCCCTGAGACGTAAGTGATTAGTTAAACAATGTCTTTTTTTCTCTTTGCGTCAATCGCGGGGTTGTTTTTGCCGCCGCCTTAGTTGCTCGCGCACCCCCAGGGCGCTCGCTCCCGGGGCGCAGGTCGCGACGCCTGCCTGCCCTCGCGCCGCCGGCCCGGCAGTGGCTCGAGAGCGGACTGAAGGGGGGGGGGCCCTCTTACCGGGTACAAGTAACTCGCGTCGAAGCATGCACTCAGGCGCTCTCGGAAAAATTTACGAATATCTCTCAATTTGAAAAAGGTTTTTTAGTTTTTAAAGGGCTTTAACTTCACGTGTGTTTTGAAACAAAAATTTTTTCCCCAAATTTAATACGATGTCAATCTTTTTGACAATGTCTCAAAAAATTTTGAAAATTTATTTTGGTTTTTTTAATTTTTTTTTATCTTTGTCTTGATTAGGTAAAAATCAATTTTTTAAATTTAAAATTAAAATTTTTGGGCAGAAACTTCATATCTTCGAAACAGTGTTTTTATTTAATTTCCCTAACGATTTCATAAATTTTTTATATCACCACAATAAAAAATTTTTCCAAAATATTTAACCCGTGCAAGTGACCCCATAAATCCTTTTTAATATAAGCAGTGATTTCGGTTTAAAAAATTAAAAAAAAACTGCTGTGTTTTAAAGTTTTTAAATTGCGGTTTACACAGGATTCAAACATACAGTGATGAGGAATAACTCTGTCTATTAACAACAACAATTTTAAAAAACAATGAGGATCCGAAGGGGCTCTCTGTGACGGTTGAGGGTTTACACCAGACAGGGTCCGGCTCGTGATAAAAATAAGTTTCAACTTTTTCATTTTTTTTCAAATAGGAAAACGCCAAAGTCGTTTGTTGGGGGAGTGGTGAGCCATGTGTTTTAGTACTAATAACATTTTTTTTTCCCTACCAAGGCCTATTAGCCTATTTAGGTACAGGGCGCATTATGGCCCTTTCAGTTGACGCGCCCTATTACAACTAAACTTAAAAAAAATTTTTTTTTATACGAAAATAAATCAAACTTAAATATGCAAATGTTTCCCGGGGACTAACACATGGACTCGCTCATCGTTTAAAAACGATTGGGGTTTTCCCCAGTCTAGTTTGGCTAAGGCGCCTTAAACCGAAAAGTGGGAGACGTGGGTCAATTCCCGGTGGGAAAAATTTTAATTTTTTGGATTGTATTTAAAAAAATATTAAAAAAGTTTTTAAATGCATATAACGCAGTGTAGTCATCATCTGTGACAATACTATGGAAAATATAGCCAGTATGAAATACCGTAAAAATATTGCAAGGATTACTCAATCTACGAGCGGAGTTAGGGGTACCTTGACGTTCAACATTCGATAGACCGTGCATGGGCACGGCATTTCACAGCCAGGTAAATAACAAACAAAAAATATTTTTCGAAATCAAATCCAATTGTCGTTTAAAATAATTTCTAGACATTGGCAGTCTATTTTTCAGTTTATTATTTCTTGTAGGTTTAAATCGTAATGGATATTGCTCATTTTGTTAGCAGTTCTCAGTTACCTGGTCACGGATGTGTGTTTAAAATTTCAGCTCAATCTATTTGGTCGTTCGGCCGTAAGAGCCCGGACAGACAGACAGACAGACATTGGACAATGCTCACGGCCAATGCCCGATCGAGTAGAGCGTAACAGAATCCTCATTCGCTTCGCTCACTCGTCTAAACCATTACCGTTGTAATAATTTAGCGCATTATTAAAAGAAACAAATTCAATATTTTATTAACTTACAGAGTCACAGGTGGCGAAACTTGACCTAAATGGTGAAGGCGCCCGGGTTTCACATTTTTATGTATTCGAGGAACTTTTGTTCATTGCAAGGTAACTATTAAATAAACCCTACCAATGTGCACCTCGTTTAGAAAACAAAAGTGAGGGAACTATGAATCAACAACATTATTGCAAAGTTTCGGTTGACATCTATTTGCGAGATGTGACCAAAAGAGAAGAGGAAAAACAACCAATTATGAAAACAATTACACGCAAATAATAATATACGCGCTAATGACGTAACTGATTGAAGAAACTGATTTCCGAACCGTGTTCGACTAGAAGCAATGCATCTCTGGCACCCTACATAGCTACACTGACGGATGGCAACGTTTTAATTCCTCATTGGAAGTAATTTGTAAACCAGATTTAATTCACATAAAAATAAGTCATGTTGCTAGGCCTATCTCTATCTTCGTTATCATTTTATTTTGTATTTAAACTTAAAAAAAAAACATTAATCTATGGTTGTCTTGGATGGACCACTTTCAACCTTTTTCTAGTTTTTCGCTAAGATTTCAAATTGTTTGATACACGAAAGAAACATGTGACAGTTTGATCCTTTAGCTTTACTTAATATGTCATGTTTCAACATTGAAATTAAGTGAAACTTATACGCAATTGATGAATAAAATGTTGAAATCGGTCCACTTTGTGAAACTAGTCACTTAAATTGGACCAGTGGTGTCTTTAGTTGGACCTAGACAAAATGTATGGAAAAACAGCACAAAGGGGTATTCAGCCGCTAAACTAAAAAATATATATTATTTCATTCAGGCTAACTAGTTACGAATTAAGAAATTAACAGAAAAGTTATTGGGTCCCCCATTACCGAATTTTTGTTGTCAAACTTCGTAATTTTCGAGCTAGGTCCATCCCATCGGCAAAAATCTCCCATAAGAAATAACATGGGGACGAATCCGGACGAGAACTATGCCCCGTGACCTTCTTGATCAAAAAAATATTGGCCAATATTGACTTACTCTGTAGCCTTTTCTGTAAATCCGCTAATTTTGTTTTGTAATTTTGGCAAGTGGTTTGGTAAAAATATTATGATTACCAAGAAAGGGTGTGATTTTGGATGGTATATTTTTGCGCGTTTTGAGTGTATATTTGCGCACAGTTTCAAGACATGATCTTACAAATGGCCATTTAAGATTGGAACGATTTTCTAGTTTCTAGGTGGAACAAAAAATTTGCAAGTTAAAGTCGATTTATGACATTCCCCATTACGACAATTTTCGACGGTTGTAGGATTAAAAAACATGAAAAATTCGTGTTAAATCACAGTTACAAGATATAATTTTTTCAATTGTCATTTGAGTGTTGAGTGCTAGGCCTATGTTTTATGTGGTATGTTTTTGTGGTGGACCCCTTTAATGGAGGAAAATCACAATCTTGATTAAACATGCATAATACAAGGAAAACGCCTAGACGAGCGATCGAGTTAGGTTCACGTTGCATTGGACTCGATTGATTTCACCGTTCCTTAATTTTTTTTCTCGCGCATGTGAATTTTGAAGTGTAAACAATGTAGGCTACAGCTAGGGAATCACAAAATATAGCGCAACATTCCATTCCTACCACGGGGTCTATGATATTGATGGGCTGATGACTGATGAGCTGGATCGAATCGAACGCGCATTGATGTCCACGCATCTTTTCAGTCAGAAAAGCAAATTTTTCGGGAAAGTCTTACCTATTTTGACTTTTATGTCCGTACGATGAATTTTATATCCGCTTACCTACCAAAAAACGTTTAAAGGTTTGTAAAAAAGGAGAGAATAGTAAAAGTGGAATTCAAAACTGTTATCTACCAAAGTGTTCTCAAAACCTGTCGCAGTACGCCTACTGAAAGCTTTAATTACTTTACTTTTACTACTACTTTAACTCCAGAGTTTCACATGCTAGCTAGAACACTCAAGTAGTACCGAGCAAGAGTGAGCAATTATTACATCAGCAGGGTGACAATTACTAAGCACCCTTGAACAAAGCCTCAGAGCGAGTATACCACTCCAGAGTTTCACATGCTAGCTAGAACACTCAAGTAGTACAGAGCAAGAGTGAGCAATAGGGAACTGGCCTTGGTTTCAAAAATATCCTACACGTATTTAGTAATTTGTAACATTCAATTTAAAAACATCGCAATTAAAATAAACTATAAAAAATAAAATTTGTAGATTCTATGCATGTTCAAAGTTCCTGGGTTTTTACTTCCCGCACAAAGACTTAAGTCCGCGCTCTTTTGGTTGTGACGTTATCGTGAGGTGAGGAGGAGAAGCTGATTGGCAGAACTGCCAGCTCGTCGCCTCGGCAAACCTCACGATCACGTCAAGCCCACCTGCAATGGCGCATGGCCCTTTTTCGGCGCGAAGTCCGGTTCAAATTTTCCTCGTTCACAGTTAACGCTAATAAAAGCCGGAAGCATAAAAAAACTTTACTGGTCGGTATTTGAGGTTATTAGTAGGGACATATTCAAATTTGGTAATGAAGGACAGTTCCCTATTATTACATCAGCAGGGTGACAATTACTAAGCACCCTTGAACAAAGCCTCAGAGCGAGTATACCACTCCAGAGTTTCACATGCTAGCTAGAACACTCAAGTAGTACCGAGCAAGAGTGAGCAATTAAACGTTTACTCTGCATCAGTTAAATGAATAAAATTATTAGGGCCTCTACTTACTAACTTATTTGAATTGTTGATATATTTTTTTATCGCGGCATGCACTCATTGCCTGTTGACAGTTTCACAAATATTACAAAATTTCCTCCCCCTACCCCTGGCTGGTTCTGACCAGCGTTGGACTTTCCTCCCCAAATCCCCGAGGTTGATGAGTGTTTTAGTTACTCAAATCTTCTCCCTCCCAACTAAAGGCAACTTGCAATTTACTAGTAATTCTCAGTGTTTAAATCGATGTTCTACAACATGGCGGCCTACTCTTAACGCCCCTCATATAAGACGAAAATCAGACAAACAAACTCGATTCAATTATACATAATCTTCACTTCGTTCTAATTTTAACAAGAATTTACATGAATGCTTCTGCTTAATGGTTAATATTTTGCGCAATCTTGTTCGCTAATTAAATTAAGTCTGTTTTCTAGAAAGTCGTTACTTTCTAGGGGAGATTCCAGGCACATTCTGTTCTCGTTCTCCCAGGCCTCGGCGTGCACGCAAACATGAGATAAACTAAGTGTAACACATTTCCGAAATGCACCCTCGTATAACTTGGCTCAATAACGCAAAGATATTGAGACTAACATTCATTTCTTATTCAAACTTATTTGTTTAACCATAATAAATTCACGGCAAAAAAGCATTTAGTTATAATTCAAATTAAAAGAAAACATTTTCCATCACTATCATTTCAATACATCATATGCATGTTATAAAAATTAAACCTATATAGTATAACTCACAGTATCACAGGCGGCGCAATATGATCCAACCGGGTGAAGCGACCTAGTTTCAATAGAATCATCTAACACAGAACACACTCATGTATTAACCTACAGTATTACAGGCGGCGCAATATGACCCAATCGGGTGAAGCGACCTCGTTTCTATTTTGTTATAATATATTATAAACATCTTTTAAATTTTCCTTTACTTATTAATATTTAAAAAACAATATAACACGAACGATTCTGAACTCTCCCATTAACAAATAATTTATTTTTGTAACTTGCTGCCAATGTCTTCATTGTTTATATATAGATCTATATTACACTTTTAACCAGATCTCAAGATTCCCGTTAGACTCATGCAAGGACTCACGGCTCAAAGTGGCGGGGGCGTTCAAAATTTCTAATCTTAACAACGAATATGGCCAACGTTCACTTTCTTATTCTGTTCCTACTACGTTTAACTTGCTGCCTTCCGCACTGAAAACCTTGTCTAACATTTCAAAAATTAAAACAGAACTAAAATCTCATCTTCTTTCTTACCCTTTTTGACAAATCAACTTTATATGTGATGCAACCATGGTAATGATACATACTTTTTTTCGTGTTTATTTTGGTTCCCTGTTACTTTCTTTGTATTGTCACCTTCTTTTATAATTGGTCTCTTACACCCCCACAGTTAATCCATGTTCAGGCTTTGTGGGTTTTTTATTATATTATACTTGTTCGGTTTATTTTTGTATGTTATATTTTTTTGTACAATTTGATATGTTGTATGTATATATATGTATGTATGACAATAAATTTATGAAAAAAAACGAAAAAAAACACAAAACCCCCGTCTAAGACCGGGGTAGACTACCGTCGTCGGTGACCTCACTCCCTACCCTTGACGCCCTCCCCGATGACGACGACGACGACAATGACGACCGCGACGTGAGAATCCCCTTCCTCTTGCTTCCCGGCTGGTTGAGCAGCATGGAACTTTCTTCCCCATATCCCCTAGGCTAGAGTGGCTCATTATGGCGTAAGTGCTGATGCACCCTTAATCCAATTAAACTTAATCTATTTACTTGTAAAGATTTTGTTTTTATTGTTTTAGTTTTACCACGCATTATATTATTTACGTGACGTTTCGTTTGGAATTCACCAATCTTTGTCAAAGACAATAAAACAACTCATATAAAAATTCAAATTAACAACACTTCAAGAGAAAAAATGTTAAGAAATTCTACGTTGATAGATATAAATAATGAAATTCTGTTTTTTAAAGATTATATATATATATATATAGGAAGAGTCACAGTCAACCTTGAGAATGTCTGACGTAGTACAGACGAAACGTCGGTGGACGCCCATGTTCTGCCCTGGTTCATCTTATTTTCGACGCGGTTTTACCCAAGATCCTTGTTTTTATCATATATATATATAAATATATATATAAACATATTGTTTTTTACTGGGGCTTTTTGCCGCGAATAATTTATTAAAGAAGAGGGCACTGACTTACCCCTCCTCTCCTGACGTTTCGGGAAAGTCGCATCTCCCATCCTCAGAGGCCTTCACTCCACGACACGGCCTCTCGAGGATGGGAGATGCGACTTTCCCGAAACGTCAGGAGAGGAGGGGTAAGTCAGTGCCCTCTTCTTAATAAATTATTCGCGGCAAAAAGCCCCAGTAAAAAAAACAATATGTTTACATATGTCCGCGAAAATCTGAAATTAAATATATATATATATATATATATATATATATATATATATATATAATATATAATAATATATATATATATAATATTATATATATATATTATCTTTATATATTTATCAAATAGACTTCAATTTAAATTCAATCAACAATTTCACAGGCGGCACAATATGACCACGGAGTTATAAATAGTACCGTGAGACCGTGACCTACCCGGTTGAAGCGCCTCATAGATTCTAGTGTCAAGTCATGGAGTTGGATGATAAGGAGGTCTAGCTCAAATAGAACAGCACGTCCACAATCGTGTTTGTTTCTTTGAGCCTATTCGCCATTTTGATTGTTATAAACCCCTACTAGCAGGCTAAAACTTTGCTACCATGAACTGTGGTAGGCCCTAGGTTACCTTGGTTACCAAAGTAAACAATCAAAATGTCTGCCAATTTGAAGTGCTAACTTGTACACCGCCGACCACACACCTGCGCCTCCAGTACGCCAGTACTATTTATAACTCCATGGTCAAGGGATTAAATAATTCCACGCTATCTTGAGTGGAGAGCTGCCTGATAACTTCGGGCTCAACTTTTATTTACTTTACTGTACTATTAATACTTTCATTTTGTTTCTGATCTTTCAAAATACTTCAATTAAAGCAAACTTTTCTTCCCCTGATTTAAAAACTTTCTAATAAAGTTTTCGAGTTTGTTATCCTTCACTCAACCGACAGATTGGAGAGGATTTTCAAAATTAATTGAATCTTCGATTTTAAAAATCAAACATCCTGTTGGCTGATGTTGATGATAATAATAACATCAAAGTCCACCCTTAGATTATCTCGTATTTTTTTGAAATAGAAGTACTGGCCTAAATACTGGATCAAAACTTTTCTAAACAAAATGTGATTACAAGATTAGCATATTTCAAACGGTTTTACAAGATCATTTTTAGCCACTCACTATATTCCATTCAATTCTAAGGGTAAACTTGGTGTGAACAGCTCTTGGATTATTGGTATTCTAATACTATACACCAGTCTGAGCCCGGGGTAAAACTAGGGCCAAAGCATGGCTCTGCCAATCGTAAAAGGCGGGGATAGAGGAAAAGTCCATCTCGCAAAGATCAGCTAGTACGTAAGGAAGTAGTTACTCACCGAAACTAGAGGCGAGGTCTGGCAATCGTCGTCGGGGACACCTTCCCATACCCTTGACGACCTCCCCGACGATACGACCATAACACGAATAAGACAAAGACGTTGTCGACCACGACGTGACGACCTTTTAGTCCCCTATTCCCGTGGCTGGATCTGACCAGCATGGGATTTCCCTCCCCACATCCCATAATAGGCTCGCTAGAGTGACGAAAATGACCTAATAACGGTTGACGCGCCCTTAACCATTGAAATCAATGTAGGCTTATCTATATGGTTAGGTTTTGTTATTGTTTGTGTTTTCGAAGTAGGTATTAATTTTTCTGTATTTTGATGTATATTGAATTTTGTTGTGTATATAATTTAATGCCCACACCAAACTTGTGGAGCGCATGCTCTGTTCTTTAATGGTTATTAAATAACAATACTTAATCAAATTTGTTTATATTCATTTTTGTCATAACAAAACAATAATTTATTTATATAAATATATTTTAGTTACACTCACTTCTATATTTTACCCTTCATTGGATGAGTGAAGCGAAGAATTCAATTTCACTGACCCCCCAAAAAATTAGCTCGTTTTTTTTTGTTTTTTTTGTCTGTTTGTTTGCTCTCTACCGGGCAAACGGCATATGCGATCTTGATGAAAATTGGAGGGGACCTTCAAAATCTCTGAACTTAGACCTGCCACGTTTTTTGGTACAATCGAAGAAATATTTCTCATGAATATCGTACTTTTACGATTTTTTCGATTTTTTGTGCGATATTTTCGTGACATTTGGGTCAATTCTGACCAAACGGGTGGGGCTACAACGTTCATATTTTTCATGGACATTAAGGTTATGGTGATGTATTGCTTTTTTTAAAGTAAAAGTTGTAAAAAATAAACAGGATCCAAAGAATAAAGGTTTTAATATGTGTTTTTTTAGGTTTATAATAACAATTAACAAGTTACAATTGAAACTTGACAACAATCACTTACAATGCGTTAAAAAAACACTTGCAAAAGTTAAGAGATCCCACGCAAAATAAAAACTTTAAAAAAGCTCATCCATCAACGCGACTAAAAAAAGCGCTTGCGTAGCTTCCTAGTTATAACAATTCCCTGAACGTAGAAAACAATTTATCCAACATAACATAAAACAAACGACTAGTTTAATTTCTACAATATCACAAGAGGCACAACACGACCTACCCGGTTGAAGAGCCCTAGTTTCTCTCTTGCTTTATTTAAAGGGGTATTTAACCGCTAAACTCAAAAAATATATTTCATTCAGGCTAACTAGTAATGAATTTAGCAACCAACAGAAAAATTTTTGGGCCACCACGACCTCTCAAAAAATTGTCAAACATGACATATTTCGAGCTAGGTCCCATCGGCAAAAATCTCCCATAAGAAATAACATGGGGACGATCTTTATGCCCCGTGACCTTGGAGGATTTTGATCCAAAAAAATATTGGCCATTATTGACGTACTCTACAGCCTTTTCTGTAAATTTCCTATATTTTGTTTTGTAATTTGGGCAAGTAGTTCGGTCAAAATATGCTGATTACCAAGATGGGGTGTGATTTTGGAATGCATAATTTTGCGTGTTTGAGGGTATATTTGGGCACAGTTTCAAGACACGATGTAACAAAGGGGCATTTTAGATTGGTACTATGCTCTAGTATCTATTCCCAAAATTTCCCAAAACACCAATTTTCGCAAATTTCTGGATCAAAAAAATTCAAAAATTCGTGTTAAATCACAGTTACAAGATATAATTTTTTAAACGGTCATTTTAGTGTAGTATTGTGCTATAGATCACGTGGTAAAAAATAATTTTTGGGGGTTTTTAGCCCCTTTAATGTCCTTGACTCACTCCCCATAGTTGTGCTTTCTCACAGATATGACTCGCCCTGGCTGACGCGCCCTTGTTTATAATGTTATCAACCTCGATTTCTTTCACTTTTTTTGAGAAATATTTTTGGAGCAAAATCAAACTCAATAGCAGCACTAACCAGAGTTAGCATCCTCTGTCATATAACATGGATACTTTTCTTAGGTTTAAGTTTAAGACTATTTGGTCGGTCATCTGCTGGGCACGGGGTAGAATTAGGCAAAGAGCTTGGATCTGCTAATCGTAAAAGGCGATGAAAGATATAAAGTCCATCTCGCAAACATCAGCTATAATGTGTAAGGGAGTACCCCCGAAACTAGACGCGAGCTCTGAAAGTCATCGTCGTCGTCGTGCAATTCTCTCCCTTCCCTAGACGTCCTCTCCGACGACGACAACGACTATACACGAACAATGCAAAAACACTACGTGAAAACCCCCTCTTCCTAACCTCGGATGTTTAATACCAGCATGGATTTTATTCTCCATCCCCTCTTTTTTAAAGTGGCGCAGTATGACTTTACGGTTGTCGCGGCCTTCTCCAAATAAACTAAACTTCATGTCAACTCTCAAAACCCGCGTCGTCATCCCAATTTTTTTACATCATTTTTACTATGTCAAACTATAAATTCCACCAACATCAATTTAAATACAATGTGAACTGACTTCAGCGCGAGAATTATTTTTTGCCAGGTAAAGTTTTTTAATTAGTGCCCCGTGTATAACGATGTCTTTCGGTTCGCTCCTCTCCATCCCGGACTCGGACATGGGACCTGGGACCCCGTCTGGGCCTAGGGTAGAATTGGCCTAGAACATTATGCTCTATGCTCTGAGCATAGCCATGCTAATTCAAGAGAAGAAGTGATCTCGAGAACATCAGCCAGTAAGAAGGGTAGTAATATTACTCCCTGAAACTATAGCGAGCTCTGACCTTTCCCATACCTTCGACAGCCTCCCCGACGATGACGACCATGACAACACGAAAGATGACAAAGACGATGATGATGTCCCCGACGTGAGAACTTTCCTTCCCGTACCCAGGGGCTGGTTCTGAGCAGCATTGGACTTTCCTCCCCACATACCCTTGACTAGAGAGGTGCGTTATGACCTAATGGGTGACGCCCCATAATAAATAAAAAAACATCCAATCCCCATTTACCACCACTACGTCCCTAGTCTACAGTCCTGAGCTAACGGTTGACGCGTCCTTAGACCAATTAAACTTTTAAAACTATTTCACTGCCTGCAATCTATATGAGAGAGGATAGGGAAGGCTAAAATATTTAAAATGGTTAATTTAGAAAGCGTTTCAACATCTGGATTGGAAGATAACATCACGTCACACGTCATATTGTTCGTCGCTTAGAATCACTTGATTAAATATTTTTTTTAAACATAATTAATTTTAAAAGATAAATTCAACATTTAATAATTTTCAAAGTTCAAAGCACAGGTGGCGCAATATGCCCATTCTAGCCGTTATATCATGGACTTATGTCCTAGTGATTCTAGTACAGCTCTTCTTCATTCACTACCTCGACTTTGTATAACATTGATTTTCCCGGTTGTGCTGACGTTTTTTGGCAGTGCTTACCAAGCCCTTATAAATAATGTATGACACGGGACCACATGCTATCAGCACGGGGTAGACGGGAGACTTAGACGCACTTATTGGTGTCTTGTCGTCTGCAGCTCATTTGACTGCCCGACTCACGTTGTGTTTCACACAACAAGGCTAATACAGACGACATGCTGTGATTCGGCCGAACAAGATATTATCTTAACGGCGACCAACTTTCTAAATTTAGCACTCAAAGTAATTTGTTAAACCAAATTTAAATCACATCAAACATAACATACTCAATTTAAATTTATTTTTCTATCGCCATCATCTCCACTATTTTAATTTATTTTATAAACTTTTAAAACAATATGATGAAACGAACAACAAACCCATGTTCTCTTCATGTTCATTAAAAACACGGGTGGCGCAATATGACCAAAGAGATTGATGTGCCCCTTGTCATCGTAATATTTTATTTTGTCCCTTTAATAACACCTGAATCCTCTTTCTCCGCCATTGGCTAAGGTTGACAATACACCAGGAGCGTTTAAAATATTTACAATGCTCTGAAATTCTTGTGAAGAATATGAACTGAGTTAATTTAGAATGCTAGCTTAAATACGTAAATATAAGAAATAGAGAAATACAAAAACTTAAGACAAATGACTGACTAAGTATATATTTAATTACACTAGGAAAACGCCAAAGTCCCGCCACGTTGTGGATGAGCGTTTTTTTTAGTTTTTAGTTTGCGTGGGACCACTTTTCCTTTGCAAGTGCTTTGTGAATGCATTGTAGGCGATTGTTGTCGAGTTTCTAATGTAACTTCTTCATTTATAAACCTCAAAAAAACTCATATCAAAACCTTTATTCTATGGATTCCGACTAACTTTTACAACTTTTTCTTTCAAAAGGTACTACATCACCATAACCTTAATGTCTATGTGAAATATGAACGTTGTAGCCCCACCCGTTTGGTCAGAATCGGCCCAAATGTCACGAAAATATCGCACTAAAAATCGAAAAAAATCGTAAAAGTACGTTTATTTTATGGGTTCTGGTGACCTTTTTCAACTTTTTTTTGCACAAGGTACTACATCACCATAACCTTAATGTCCATGTAAAATATGAACTTTGTAGCCCCACCCGTTTGGTCAGAATCGGCCCAAATATCACGAAAATATGGCACTAAAAATCGAAAAAAATCGTAAAAGTGCGATATTCATGAGAAATATTTCTTCGATTGTACCCAAAAACGTGGCACTTCTAAGTTCAGAGATTTCGAAGGTCCCCTTCAATTTTCATCAAGATAGCTTATGCCGTTTGCCCGGAATCGTGCGAACAAACAGACAAAAAAAAACAACAAACAAACAAACAAACAAACAAACAAACAAACAAACAAAAAAACAAAAAAACATTGGAGCTAAATTTTTTGAGGGGTCAGTGAAATTGAAGTTTTCGCTTCGCTCGCTTCGCTCATCCAATTAAAAATGCTTTTTTTACAAGACTTTTACAATTAATTTTAGAACTTCTCCTACCCATAGCTGGTTATTATACCAGCATGGGATTTTCTTCCCCATACCCCCTAGACTACCGTGGAGCATTGTGATCTAACAGTTTACGCGCCCTTAATTCGAATAAATAAACAAGAGCCAAATGCAGTAACAAATTACAACAAGATACAAGTTTAAATTTAAAAAAACAAAATGCACCCTACGTCTGGGCCCGGGGTAGAATTTGGCTCAGAGCATTGCTCTGGTAATCATAAAAGGCAAGGGTTGTGAAAAGTCTATCTCGCAATCATCAGCTTGTATGTAAGGGAGTATATTACTCCATGAAACTAGAGGCGAGCTCTGGTGATTGTCGTCACCTCCCTACGACGACTATTACTATGACAAAACGAACGGTGAAAAGGCGATGACGACCATTATGGGATTTTCCTCCCATATCCCCTAGGCGCGAGAGTGGCGCATTATGACCGAATGATCGTCGTGATTTTTCAGTTATATGTAATAAACTAAACTAGGAAGCTTCGCAAACGCGTTTTTTAGTCGCGTTGATGGATGAGCTTTTTTGGATGAGCGAAGCGAAGACTTCAATTTAACCGACCCCCCAAAAAATTTAGCTCGGGTGTTTTTTTGTTTTTTTTTGTTTTTTTTTTGTTTTTTTTTTTTTTGCTTTTTTTTTTTTCTGTTTGTTCGCTCTCTACCGGGCAAACGGCATATCCGATCTTGATGAAAATTTGACAGGACCTTGGAAATCTCTGAACTCAGACTTGCCACGTTTTTGGGTACAATCGAAGAAATATTTCTCATTAATATCGTACTTTTACGATTTTTTTCTATTTTTGTGCGATATTTTCGTGACATTTGGGCCGATCCTGACAAAACGGTGGGGCTACAACGTTCATATTTACTTGGACAGTAAGGTTATGGTGATGTAGTACCTTGTGAAATAAAAAGGTGGAAAAAGTTAGCCAGAAGCCAGAGAAAGAAAGCTGTGAAGAAAGTTTTTACGGTAAATAATGCCAATTGACAGGTAACAATAGAAACTTGACAACAATCACCTACAATGCGTAGGCAGCAAAACAAAGCACTTGCAAAAGTAAAGATATCCCACGCAAACTAAAAACTTTAAAAAGCTCATCCATCAACGCGGCGGGACTTTAGCGTTTTCCTAGTAATTATAAAATGAAAATAATAAAAACATATTAACACGGCCCATACAAAGCAATCATTAGGTATGTTGGATCTTTGATTGTTTGTAACAAGGCTGTGAGTAAGGTATAAAATCTCCTGTGAAGTTTTCATATAAGGCTGTGAGAAAGATCTTAAATCTATATTTTCGTGCTATTTGGGCGGATTCTGACCAAACGGGTGGGGCTACAACGTTCATATTTCACATGGACATTAAGGTAAGGGTGATGTATTGACTTTTGAAAGAAAAAGTTGAAAAAGTTAGCCAGAATCTATAGAAATAAAGGTTTTAATATTAACACCTCAAAAAACTCAAATTAAAACTTATTCTATAGATTCTGGCAACTTTTTCAACTTTTTCTTTCAAACGTCAATACATCACATAACTTTAATGTCCATGTGAAATAGAACGTTGTAGCCCCACCCGTTTGGTCAGAAATCGGCCAAATGTCACGAAAAATATCGCACTAAAAATCGAAAAAAATCGTAAAAGTACGATATTCATGAGAAATATTTCTTCGATTGTACCCAAAAACGTAGCAAGTCTAAGTTGATTGATTGACGTCTTTATTAAGGCGGGATTAAGGCTAGTGAAGCCTTATCTTCCATCCAACCTGATTTTAGTGATACATACAAAAATAATTAAATTTAATTGTTACAGCTTATCCTAGATATAAAAGTAAACAAAGAATATTTCATATGAATGATGAAATGAAACTAGATTAACAAAATACATGTATATAAGGTTATTTACATAATAATGAACTTATATTTCTGTTATAGAACTAAGTTGTGTATGTGCGTTGTTAGCACAAAACAATTTTTTTAAGAAAATATAAGTCCGCGTGTAATTCTACTTAAAATATTTATATTAGTAAAACACACAATCGTTCACAAATCTCATTCATTCCTAAGAGTGTACTGCAACCAAATATTAGGTGCAACGTCATTACTGTAGAAGAGAGATAAATTCATATTACTACTAAATACTACTGATTATCAAAAGAAATAAATAAATAAAACAACACAATGTAATGTACGTTACATTGTATTAGAAGATGCATTACATAGTTAATATTATGAGAAATAAGATTTGAGGTTGGTTAATTTAAGTATAAGTAAATCAGGCATCGGAGAGGCTTTGCAGAAGATATAACTTGTTAGTTTCGTTCTTGAAAACATTATAATTTGTTATATATTCATCCCTTATAGCAGTAGGGAGAGCATTCCAGGTTCGAATGGCGTTTATTACGAAGGATTTGTCGACTAAATTTGTTCTGTGTATCGGAAAAGCAAGTTGGGTGCCAGACCTCGACCTTGTGCCGAAAGTATGATTTGAGTGGAGATAATTGAAATTCGAGGCTAGGTATGATGGTGTTGATGTTGAAAGAAGGCGATGAACGAGGCAAGAGGAATGAAGATTACGTCGGTCACTCAGACGAAGCCATGATAGTTGTCTAAAACCGGGGGTTATGTGGTCAGACTTTTTTATGCCTAATATGAAACGTACGCACGAGTTTTGGGCTCTTTGCAGTCGGATTGAAAGTTCTTCTGTCATGTCGTTGTAAACTAAGTCGCAATAGTCGAAGTGAGGCATGATAAGTGATTGAACGAGCATAGTTTTAAGTTTAGTTGGTAGAAAGATTTTTAGTCTGTTCAACGAGTGTAGTGCTGCATAAGTTTTTTTGGAAACATGTTTTACATGTTCGTTCCAGGAAAGATTGTCAGTCATGTAAAGTCCTAGATTTTTAACGCTGTGCTGGAAAGGTATAGTCATGCCGTCCAGAGTGACTTTGTTGAGTTTTGTCCTATCGATTTTGGCAAGCAATTTGTGGTATCCTAGAATTATTGATTGGGATTTATTAGGGTTGATAAGTAAACGATTTTTTATTGCCCAGTTGGCTAGCGACTGTAAATCTTTGTTCATCATTTCTATTGCTTGATTAAGTGAAGCAGGAGAGGCATGTAGGTAAATTTGAAGGTCGTCGGCGTACAGATGATGGTGACAGTAAGTAAGTGAGGATGAGATATCGTTAATGTAAATTGAGAAAAGTAAAGGTCCGAGTACACTACCTTGGGGCACCCCAGTGCAGACAGAATGCCACCCTGATTGTTTTTCTAATGATATTATTGACTGATGCCTGCCGCGAAGATATGAATTCATCCACTGCAGCGTTGAAGGAGAGAAATTTATGGATTCGAGTTTAGCAATTAGTATGTCAATGTCAACCGAGTCGAAAGCTTTGCTAAAGTCAAGTAATGTCAAGAGTGTAAGTTGTCGATTGTCCATTTTTACTCTAACGTCTTCCGTAATTTTTAATAGAGCTGTGCATGTGCTATGATAAGTTCTAATGCCAGATTGGAATTGGTCCAAAATGTATTTTCTGTTAGGAATTGAGTTATTTGTGTAATGTACAATAAATTCAAGTGCTTTTGAAAGCGTGGGAAGAATGTTTATTGGGCTATAATCGTTCGCAGACTCGGGCTTAGTCTGTTTGACCAGTGGGCCAGTGGGCGTACTAATGCTTGTTTCCATATCTCGGGGTATGACTGACTAGACAGAGAAAAATTGAACAAATATGTTATTGGGTTGATTATTATGGGACACATTTTGATCATATTTTGAATTAGTGAAATTGAAATAAGATCTACTCCCTGAGCATTAGATTTAATACGCCTAATTGCATGATGTACAAATTTTGGTGATACGTTCGAAAAGGTGAATTGTTCGTTAGCGGCTTTAGGGGAATGTTTTATGTGTTGTATGTGTGCTTCTTTTAGCGCAGGGTCGTTGACTAGAGGAGGAGATGTCGGTTTTATTTCTAGTTTTTGTAATTTTCGTTTGTTCTCTGGGTTTTCATTTACTTTGTATTTCGAAGGTCCCCTCATATTTTCATCAAGATCGCATATGCCGTTTGCCCGGTAGAGAGCGAACAAACAGACAGAAATACAAAAAAAAAAAAAACACGAGCTTAATTTTTTGGGGGGTCGGTGAAATTGAAGTCTTCGCTTCGCTCATCCAACTAAACTTAGAAATATTTGTAATAGGCTGACGGATAATTGTAATTTGATCATTATGATTTAGGGAGATCAAATTACAACTATAATAATATATTATGAAGAAGTAATATCATATCATTAGGGAAACGTCAAAGTCGTTGATAGACGAGTGAGTAAACCAAGTGTTGAGTACCCGGGAACATCCCCTTTCCTCCCCTATACCTATAAGGCTGGATCTAGCCCAGTAGTAGTAGGCCCATGATACCGGGTATTCAACACAAGGCTCATTCACTCGTCTATCAACGACTTTGGAGTTTCCCTAGTCTAGTTGGTTAAGGCGCCCTTATATTCGGAATGTGGGAGACTTGGGGTTCAATCCCCTGGTCGGATAAAACTTTGTAGTTTATGGATTGTTTTAAAAAAAATACTTAACATATTTTGAAATGCAAATAACGCAGTTTAGTCTGCATCAACTGTGACAATACTATGGAAAACATAGCCAGTACGAAATACGAGTAAAGATTGCAAGGTTTACTCAATCTCCCAGCGGAATTTGGGGGTACCTTGAGCGTGCAAGTTTCGATACCCTTTGGTCACTGCATAACTGCATTACAAATATTTTTTCCACTGCCTCCATTGCAACCGAGTAACTAACATCTAAGAGGCAGTGATTTTTTCAAAAGCAAAACCATTGTCGTTAAAAGAATTCCTACACATGTTAAGCCTTTTTTCAGGAATTATTATTTCTTGTAGGTTTTAATCGAAATGGATTTTGCTCATTTTGTTAGCAGTTCTAAGTTACCTGGTCACGGATGTCTGTTTAAAATTTCACCTCAATCTATTTGGCCGTTTGGCCGTATGGGGCCGGACAAATCAGACATTTAACATTCAACAAAAAGACGAATTAATCACAATGAAGACCCGATCGAGTAGCTTTATAGACTTCGTTTCACTGCGCTCACTCGTCTTACAACTGCTTCAAGTTTTCTAAATTCCTCGTTAGAAGTCATTCAATTCCTTACCAAATGTATTTCACACCAAAAACATTCCATTCTGTAATCAATTTACTAATTTAGCTTTTATTTGCACTATTATTTGTAATTGTTTTTCATTTTATAAATGTTAGAAAACAATATTAGGTACAAACAAACTCAATCTCCTAACTTGTTCAAGCAAAACGTCTGTTTTGTAGTTAGAGGCTCTGCTTCCAATGTAGAAAGTCCAAGGTTCGATTCTCGATTTGGGGGAAGTATTTTTTGCTTCTGATTTAGACTTAAACCCATCAATTCTTGGCTTAGAAATGTGTAAAGGTGACTTTGGAATCGTCCTAGCAACGAGGCACATAATAATAAGCATTGTAGATTCCGGCGCTGTCTGCGGGTGGAATCGTGTCCAGCTTGATTGATCGGTGTTTCCTTCATAAATATTCCGGTCTCTAGTTGGTCATTGTTCACTCTTCGAGGTGTCGGCGCCTACAGGGTAGGCTTGGTCGACTTTAAATTTATAGTGCCCCACTGAAAATCATTTATGTGACTGTGTGGGTAGACTCGAAATACGAAGATATTTATTTATTTAAATTATATTTGTTTTTCGTAAACATCAATTAAAATGTGAGAAATGGAGTTGAGCCAGGGGTAGAATTTGACCGAAACTTACTCCCCAAAACTAGAGGCGAGCACTGACAGTCGCCGTCGGGGACCTCGCATCCTACCCAAGACGACTTTCCCGACGACTATAACACCACGACCGATGACAAAGACGATGACCGCGACGTGAGAATCCCCTTCTTTCCTCCTCCTTACTGTGGCTGGTTCTGACCAGCATGGAATTTTCCTCCCCACATCCCATATAGGCTAGAGAGGCACATTGTGACCTAACGATTGCTCGTTTTTAAATGTTCTGTAACAGTGGGTAAACTCTAAATTCGATTTTTTTTCAATTTTTCATTTATTTAAACATTCTTTTTAGAAGTTATAATATACTATGTATTATATTTTATTTTGAAACTTATGTTTTCGCTTTTTATATTACACAATAAATGTGCACGTTGAGGCATTGCACAACCGCAAAATTAAGCGGATTTAATTCATTTCCGATTTCTACATGAAATGTATATATATATACATTGTGAGGCATTCATGCACAAACAAGATTTTAAAAAAGGATGTGCCCCCGCCCTTCCCCTCCGCCGCCCATCAGAACCTGGATCAGTTTGTCTCACTTGTCAGAGCTCACAACTAGGCGCTCGAAGTTCGGGGCCAACATCAAAGGTAATTGGAAAGAATTGTCAGGGGTTCAATTAAGAGCATTGTGTGACGTGACAGTCGGCTGTGCGTGCCCTAGGGGTCCGGTACCCTCAGGCAAGACGGACGTAATCTCGTGCCAGAGCTTGGCACAGCTAATCGTAAAAGGCGAGGAAAGATGAAAAGTCCCTCTCGCAAAAACCAGCTATAGGACCATGTAAAGGAGTATTTTCCTCCACGAAACTAAAGGTGAGATCTGGCGTGATCCCTTCCCTTGACGACCTCCCCGACGACAACGACGACCTTGACGTAAAATAAATAAAATACATAAATAAAGGCGATGACGCCCGCGACGTGAGAACTCCTCCTATACCAGTGGCTGGTTCTGACCAGCATTTGACTTTCCTCCTGACATTCCCTATAGAGATGCGAATTTTAAAAAAAACGGCGGCCCGGCCCGGCCCGAGGCCCGACCCGAAACGGTCCGGCCCGGGCCCGACCCGACTTTTAAAAAATTACTGCGGCCCGGCCCGAACCCGGCCCGAAAGATAATCATCCTGGCCCGGCCCGGCCCGAAAGTCGGCCCGGCCCGAAAGCCCGGCCCGAAAGTCTGGATTTTTGGACTCGTCAAAGCAAATGGGCCGCCTTTGCCAACAGTATGATAGTATTTCTAGTTCTGCGATTATATCCCGTTATACCTAGATCTGGGTGGGCATTGGGCAGTGTAGACCTAAAGCAAATTGCCCATATGCATGTTTATGAATGTGTGTGTATATTTATCGACATGAGTGATGCCGCCCAAAAAGGGACGCAGATGTAGTTGTAGCCTACATATTTATGTGAGAGCACGTTCTATTTTGTGTTTTATTCGGGACTAGAGACCAGGCGAGTAAGTATACTGTTTTTTCAAATCATATGGACAGTGAAAAGCAAAGTGCCGAGTGACATGTTCACAAATTAAAATATTATGATTTTAAGTCTATGGTTTTGAGCTTGTTTTGAAACGAGGATCAGGGAAAAAATGCCGCCACCCCCAGGCGACAAATTTTTTTAAGGGCGAGTGTAAGTTGTAAAAACACAGCCGCCCCTTCGTCAAGTTTCCATCTTCTTGTCGAAGCACGTTCGATTTTGTTTTCGGGAGTTTTTTCGCAAAAATCATTTTTGTGGGGTTTGGTGATGTCCACTAAAACCCTCTTCCCCCCTCGACGTCGAAGTCATTATGTTTGAAGAGGGTTTTCTAGGAGAGAAAACTTTAATTTATAATAAATAATAAGACGTAAAACGATTGTTTTTGTTGCTGCTGTATTTTTTTTTTCTTTTTTCTTTTTAACGTTACCATTCAGTTAAAAAATGATCACAAATCAACTTCTCATGTTTCGGCCCGGGCCCCGAAGCCCGAAACCGAAACTATCCCCAGCCGGAGCCCAAAGCATTTAGAAGTCGGGCCGGGCCGGG
This sequence comes from Sweltsa coloradensis, assembly GCA_024449915.1. NCBI lineage: Eukaryota > Metazoa > Arthropoda > Insecta > Plecoptera > Chloroperlidae > Sweltsa > Sweltsa coloradensis. The sequence goes on from JAMZAV010003157.1 coordinate 48,138, forward strand.
CCGGGCCAAAACACCAATCTCTATTTCCCAAGTTAAATAGGTGCCCCGGCCCGAAGCCCGGCCCCCAAAACCCCAAAAACCCGAAAAAAGGCCCCAAAGCCCGAACTGGCAGAAGCCGAAACGGCCCCAAAGCCCCAAACGGCCCCGGGCCCCGGGCCCCAAATTTAATGCTTCGGGCCCGGCCCGGCCCGAAGCCCGAAAATAACAAAAAACCCGGCCCCGGCCCCGGGCCCAAATGGGCCGGGCCGGGCCGGGGCCCGGGCCAAAATTCCCCTCTCTAATTCCCTAGAACAGAATGGCGCACTATGACCTAACGGTTGACGTTCCCTTAAGCCAAATGAACTTAACCAAAATACGAAAATTTTACTTATTTGAAAGCATTTTAATGCAGACATCAAATGTGAGTTTTTTAAAACCAAATTTTATACGTCATGTTTGGGGGTGTTTTTGAATAGTTTTTTTTAATTCGGCCCCTTAGAAAGGGATGCAAGCCCCAATCTAAGCTTTGGCAAAACCCAGGGAGAGCAGGCTCTGATAATCGTGATTGGCCTAGAAAGAGATAAAGTACATCTCGCAAACATCAGCTAGTAAATAAGGAGTATTTTATTCCCTGAAACTATAGGTGAGCTCTGGCGATCGTCGTCGGGCACCAATACCACTCCCCTTGACGACTTCCCGACGTCGACGACCAGGACAACACGAACGTACAAAGACGATGACGACCACGTCGTGAGTATACCCCCCCCCAACCTTTTCCTCGCCGTACCCGTGGCTGTTCTGACGTCGGCATGGGACTTTCCTCCCCGCAACTACTATAGGCTAGAGTGGCGCATTATGACCTAACTGTTGACGCGCCCTCAATCCAAATTAACGCTATTAATTAGGGGAGTAAGCTTACTCCCTGAAACTAGAGGCGAGTTTTGGCGATCTCCGTCGAGAGCCTCTCCTCCTTCCCTTGATGACCTCCCCGAAGACGACTTGATGAGAACACCCCTTTCTTCCCCTGTCTGTGACTGGTTCTAACCAGCATGTGATTTCACGCCCCCCCCCCCCATATATCCCCTAGAGAAGATTCGCGCAATATGACCTAACAGTGACGCGCCCTTAATCCATAGAAACTCAAAACTAAACTAAATCCAACCGTGCATAATAATGCATTTCGGAATGTACAACAAAGAATGCCTTGTGCAAGGAATTTGATCCCTCCCAATCAATCAAATCAAATTCAAAAGATGTCCAAGACGACAATAGTTTCTTATTCAAAGTTATTTATTTCAACAAATTTAAATCGTAAACAAATAATTTTATTAAGGCTATTCGACCGCGTTTTTCTATTTTCCAAAATATGCTACCAAGTCAAAACATAGTTAATGGCTTTGAAACCTGACTATTTTAGAAAATCAAAAATATTTTTTTCAAATTTTTCTGATCCGGTACACGGCCAATATAGCCATCTCAAAATAATTTCAAACTTCAATTCGCCAAGGCACATCATTCAACGTAGGGATTTGTGTTTTTGTGACATAAATTTTCAACTGGTTTTCTATAGGCTGACTGAGAGAAAAAAGATTTTTTTTAACAATTGTCTTTCCTGCGAATTTTTTGGTTTAGCGGTACAAATCGATAAAAAATACCGCCAAACGAAAAAAAATCGCAGGAAAGACAATTGGTAAAATAAATCTTTTTTCTCTCAGTCAGTCCATAGAAAAACAGTTGAAAATGAATGTCAAAAAAAACACAACACCCTACGTTGAATGGTGTGCCTTTGGCGAATTGAAGTTGAAATTTTTGAGGTGGCTATATTGGCCGTGTACCGGATCAGAAAAATTTTGATTTTTTTTTCTCAAATAACCAGGTTTCAAAGCCATTCACTATATTTTGACTTGGTTGCATATGTCGAATAGCCTTAAAAACAAACACACATCAAACTGAATGTAATGACTAATATCACAGGCGGTGCAATATGACCCCCCCCCTCCCCCGTAACCCGCGCCCGTATAGCGAGTGCTTAGTTCAAGTCACTAGCCGAGAACTTCTACTTTTAGTATAAGAAATGACGCGTACGAAAATGAAATCTATTTTTTATTATTATTACGCTTGTCGTTTGCACTAAGAAAAATAATTCTATTCTATTGTGTAAATTAATTGTATAGCTCTAGAAAATTATGGGATTAAACGAGGCGAGTAATGCGGGGAGCGAGAGGGGGTCGGAACGCGTGTGTTGGTAGACATCCTTATGTATAATCTTGCAATGAATGCGAGGTAAAGGGTAATGTTCTTGTTGTCATTAGCTGGATGTTGCCTAAAAGAGACGTCTACTTCTAGTGTGAATCGCTGTTAGAGGAGGAAATCCAAATCACTGTATTGAATTCTCTTCGAGCCGTTGATCGGCTAACAGGGAGTGTTTTTTTATAAGCTATGGTTGCTTTCTAAGATTAAGCACACCAATAAAAATAGAGACTCACTTAGCCTTTTATCAGAACTTGATCATTTGGTTAGTGTTGAATAAGACTATGCATTGTGGCAATAAATTACAACGGAGAGTAAAGACAATGTAATAAAGCAGACTTAGTCTTACAAATGGATGTATATTTAATTCAAACTTATTTCTGTATATTTTAAACTTCTTCAAATGATAAAACCGTGATATATATTTTTAATCACCGGTATTTCAAGATACATAGATAGAGGTTGTATAGCCTACAGATTGCCCAAGGGCAATACTGCGTTATAACTGTACGTGTGTACTGTGTCGGGCTCATTATACCTAAGAGAACCTACAAGATCGTTTACAAATATCTTCATTAGGCCTACCCATCGAAATACGCTACATAACTTTTCAAACCTACGTTTTCTATTGTACTCTTACCCAGAGAATGTAATTTCCAAAGTACCTTTACCCTGAAATATGGTCGAAAGTTTACATTTAACCCCTAATAACCCCCAGCTGGAGATTAAACGGAGCGGATTGCACGGATGTCTGTTTGTGTAATTGTGCATGACCACATTACCATATTGACATAAGTGATATAATATTATTGAACGTGCGTTGTGCCCCACCACTCGACGCGGGTGCGAGCTGGGTAGGTGGGGGGAATCAATAGTCCGCGCGCTAATGATACAACGCGATCACTAATATCGGCTGCTTCTTAACCTTGGATGCTTCTAGATTAGTAACAGGCACGCAATTGTCATCACTCAAAACTGTATAGCCAGGCTAGAGATAGAATTCGGTCCGATTATTCTTCTGCCGGGAAAAAGGCGATGAAAGATGGAAATTCCATCTGACAAACAGATGCTATTAGGGAAACATAACGAAACTAGAGGCGAGCTCTGGCAGTGACCTTCGCTCCCCACGACCATGACAACAACACGAACGATAACAAGGACGAACGAGGAATCCTCCACCTACCCGTGGCTGGATCTGACCAACATCACAGGCGGCGTAATATGACCAACCCGGTAGAAGCGCCCTAGTTTCCTAAGTTGTAATTTCGAATGAAATTCTGAAGTGTGAATAATATTCGAATCACTGAAACTCTTTTCTATCAAACACAATCAAAGTTCTAACGATTCCAAAAAACCGAGCAGTTATGACCCCTCTGAAACTATTGGCTTCACCCCCTCCCCCCCCCCCCCCCCCCCAAACCCCTCTAAAAACATTGTTGAATGTTCCCCTCTAGACAAAAAGGAGTCAAGATTTTGAATCTACTTTGGGAGATCCGTTTCCACATACCTCACAGTCACACAGACGTCCAACAAAAAACTCCCCATCACAATGTTAACAAGTTACGATGAAATATCATACCAGCTATTTTACAATTGCGCTTTACAATACAAACGAAATATAACCATAACTTACTTACATAAAAAACCGCTCAAACGAATAACGACCTCATTTGGAGTCGGATTGGAATTTCTACAATGGGAGCAGAATAACCATACTCGGGATAGATGACCCGGTTGCATTGTAAACATGATATTGAAGTGGGTCGCAATAATCAAAATGAACGCCGGCAATGTTCGACAAAGAGTAATATTTTCCAATTATAAGACTGAAATGTTTTGTTTTTTTATGGAATTTGATGAATATTTTCGCCATTTTAACTCCAACTATTTTGAAGATATACCAATATGGCCGCCGAAGCTCCAGTCCGATCGTAGGAGAGTTTTAGTATGTTGATAAAAAATGTTCTACGAAGATCTCCGCTACAAAAATTCAGCTTCTTCCCAATTTTTTACTGTAAAAGTTCGTATTAGACTGGATTATTATGCATGAAATCAATATTTTATATATTATAGTTGGTATACATGTAATTGGTTAATGTCTTGTATTTTTTAAATATTTAAGAGTTGTTATTGTAATAAAATTGAAAACGAAAACGTGTGTGCCGTGTGTGCAATGGTGGAATTTGGTCCAGATAAATTCTGACCAGCATGGGTTTCTCATTTTATATTTCCTTGGCTAGAGTGACACAAATATTATGCTCTAACGATTGACGCGCCCTTAAACCAAATTAACCAAGCCAATAGGGAATATTCCTTAACTTTTTTTATCACTTCCCAACATAAGGACAATTCATTCTGAATACGTAAATCATATCTTTTCATTCTATCTTCATATTTTTTATTATTTAGATTGTATGATTTTCATTTCTAAAAGTAAGTCAGTTGCACCAATAATAATGTCGGGAAAAACAAGCCATTACATCACTTTTACCTTTTGTTACGAATCGACCAATAAGGTAATAGTAGGGGAGCATAGGTAATTCCGTGGCCGAAAAGGTGAAAGAGCTATGTATGTGGTATCAAACGATTCGTATTGATCCATAGATAAACAATTTCGATGGTGAGAGTCTTGATTTTTTTGCAGAGACCGGCCATATCTAAAACAAGATGGCCGCCGCTTTCGAATTTTAAACTAGCATATCTTCGTAAGTATTTGACCGATTTCAATTTCAAAGGTACCATTCGAAAGGTAAATGATAGAAATTTAAATTAATTTTTTCAAATTTTCACGAAAATCCCATTTGTTTGAGGTTATGTTACAAAAACTTTAACTGTTTACTTTACACTTTCTCGTTATGGAACGATATTTACCAGGTAAAAAGGTTTTACATTTTCGTAACTTGCATTTTTGGTAGATTATTTCTATGTGTTTTTAATGAATCAATGCATTTAATTTTCTGACAATTATAGCCTGAGTTTATGTAATTGAAGCGATGGCATGTGTAGGTGAATATATGCTACTACTGTGTGATCTTTATGATTCAAATACAGTTTGTCGAGACACAATTGGTGAAACAATTAGATATTTGGTATCAATCGATTCGTTATGAACCGAACTTAAACAATTTTGATTGGGTAAATTTCGATTTTTTTACTGAGACCTTCCCTGGGCAAAAACAATGGCCCGCCGTCATTGAACATTTTAACTAAATATCTTTAAAAGTATTTCGCCGATTTCAATTTTAAACGTAGGTACCATTAAAAAGGTAATAAAAAGAGCTACAAATGATATATCAACAATTTTCCAGAAAGTTAAATATTTTTGAGGTTATGTTTGTTTGAGTTTTTGGTAATTTTAACGATTTTTTCAGAGGCACAATAGGTGAATCACTATGTATGGGGTATCAATCGATTCGTTATGAACCGTAATTTAACAATTTTGATTGAGAAAAATTTCGATTTTTTACAGAGCCACTTCCCATGGCCAAAAACAAGATGGCCGCCGCCAATGAACCTTTTGACTCGCATATCATTAAAAGTATATATCCGATTTTAATTCACGTATACCGTTTGAAAAGGTAATTAAAAGAGAAATAAACTATATATTTACTATTTTGTTGAAACTTTAATATTTACTAAGGTTATGTTACAAAAACTTAAGTTATTTACCACACTCGTCATCGTTATGGAACTTATGGCGCATATATTTACATGACCAAAACGGTTTTTGAATATGTTTGGCTTGTTTATCCGTAGCATATCTCTTTATGTATTCAAAAAGTCCTTACCTTTTATTTTCCGACGGATATATCCCGAGATAATGTATTTGAAGCGACGGCATGTGTAAATGAATAATATATTCATCGAGAATTTTGATCTTGATGTTTTGAACACATTTCGTAGAGGCACAATAATTGATGAAAGGATTATGTATCTAGTATCAATCGATTCGTTATGAAACGTACTTTAACAATTTTGATGAGGTACCCGTCGCAAAATAAAAACAAGATGGCTGCCGAAATAAACTTTGTTACTTATATATTTTTCTAAGATAATTGACAGATTCATTTCAAAGGTACCGTTGGAAAGGTAATTAAAGGAGCAAAAAAGTATAAACTTGCAATTTTCACGAAACGTTTATATTTACTGAGGTTATCTTGTTACTACACTCTATCGTTACAGTTATGGAACAAATATAACGTATATATGAATATATTTTGTTTAACCTTTGTTTTATAGTAAGCGACTATGACGCTGTTATTTTGGTACCATAGACAGAAATTAATAAAAGTTCTTTCACCGGGGATTGAACCCGGGACCAGATGGAAAGAGTATGACAGTATGACATACATATCGGCTACGAAAATCTCTAAAAACCAAAAAATGTATATATTAAGACAGAAATTTAAAAAATACCTCCACCGGGGATTGAACTCGGACCTAGGCTGTCCAATGTAATACTCTTTCCAACTGGTCCCGGGTTCAATCCCCGGTGGAAGAACTTTTATTAATTTCTGTCTATGGTACCAAAATAACAGCGTCCTAGTCGCTTACTATAAAACAAAGGTTAAACAAAATATATACATATATTCGTTATATTTGTTCCATTACTGTAACGATGGAGTGTAGTAACAGATAACCTCAGTAAATATAAAACGTTTCGTGAACAATTGCAAGTTTATACTTTTTTGCTCCTTTAATTACCTTTCCAACGGTACCTTTGAAATGAATCTGTTAATTATCTTAGAAAAATAATAAGTAACAAAGTTTATTTCGGCAGCCATCTTGTTTTTATTTGCGACGGGTACCTCATCAAAATTGTTAAAGTACGTTTCATACGAATCGATTGATACTAGATACATAATCCTTTCATCAAATTATTGTGCCGCTACGAAATGTGTTCAAAACATCAAGATCAAAATTCTCGATGAATATATTATTCATTTACACATGCCGTCGCTTCAAATACATTATCTCGGGATATATCCGTCGGAAAATAAAAGGTAAGGACTTTTTGAATACATAAAGAGATATGCTACGGATAAACAAGCCAAACATATTCAAAAACCGTTTTGGTCATGTAAATATATGCGCCATAAGTTCCATAACGATGACGAGTGTGGTAAATAACTTAAGTTTTTGTAACATAACCTTAGTAAATATTAAAGTTTCAACAAAATAGTAAATATATAGTTTATTTCTCTTTTAATTACCTTTTCAACGGTATACGTGAATTAAAAATCGGATATATACTTTTAATGATATGCGAGTCAAAAGGCTCATTGGCGGCGGCCATCTTGTTTTTGGCCATGGGAAGGGCTCAGTAAAAAATCGAAATTTTTCCAATCAAAATTGTTAAATCACGGTTCATAACGAATCGATTGATACCCCATACATAGTTGTTTCACCTATTGTGCTCTGAAAAAATCGTTAAAATTACCAAAAACTCAAACCAAACATAACCTCAAAAATATTAAACTTTCTGGAAAATTGTTGGTATATCATTTGTAGCTCTTTTTATTACCTTTTTAACGGTACGTTTAAAATTGAAATCGGCGAAATACTTTTAAAGATATTTAGTTAAAATGTTCAATGACGGCGGCCATCTTGTTTTTGCCCAGGGAAGGTCTCAGTAAAAAAATCGAAATTTACCCAATCAAAATTGTTTAAGTTCGGTTCATAACGAATCGATTGATACCAAATATCTAATTGTTTCACCAATTGTGTCTCGACAAACTGTATTTGAATCATAAAGATCACACAGTAGTAGCATATATTCACCTACACATGCCATCGCTTCAATTACATAAACTCAGGCTATAATTGTCAGAAAATTAAATGCATGGATTCATTAAAAACACATAGAAATAATCTACCAAAAATGCAAGTTACGAAAATGTAAAACCTTTTTACCTGGTAAATATCGTTCCATAACGAGAAAGTGTAAAGTAAACAGTTAAAGTTTTTGTAACATAACCTCAAACAAATGGGATTTTCGTGAAAATTTGAAAAAATTAATTTAAATTTCTATCATTTACCTTTCGAATGGTACCTTTGAAATTGAAATCGGTCAAATACTTACGAAGATATGCTAGTTTAAAATTCGAAAGCGGCGGCCATCTTGTTTTAGATATGGCCGGTCTCTGCAAAAAAAATCAAGACTCTCACCATCGAAATTGTTTATCTATGGATCAATACGAATCGATTGATACAACATACATAGCTCTTTCACCTAAGCTGCCACGGAAGCATGTTTTCATACCCTATGCTCCCCCACTATAATGACAAACAGTGATATAAAGAGCTTTGCGCATTGGTCAACAAAGCTCTCGACCTAAATCTTGACGTCACGTGCTGTTTGCGCGGGAAAAAAAATACTTCAAACTTTGTGCCTCAATAGAATTAAAAATGTATTACTTTAAATTATTGTTTTTAATTGCAGTACTGTTATTAGTATGTTATTTCTCACATAGATGTCAATACTTATCAGTGAACATTCCCTATCCTCCGCCTATCGTTAAGCTAGTTTTTCAAGTAAAGTAAAGTAAAGGTTCTCAATTCGTTATTGTTCCTAGTTTAAAAGGTTTTGGTAGATGTCTGCATATTAATAATACTGCGTCTTCAGTTACCTATTCGCTAAAGTAATAACTAGTCTTCATAAAGCACTTCAAAATATGGGCTAGCTATAAAATGCTTCCATGCATTTTATCAAAACTTTATTTTATCTGCCCTGTCTTCTCGGTATAATTCTCCGTGGTACACAGTCGGGATGGTCGGAGATCACAAGCTCGATTTGACCTCCCCCCCCCCAGTCCCTTCCCCCTCAGTTTGACGGAGGGAGGAATGCACACTTGTTTGACCTTCGTGACACATTGACCCCCTCTCTTTAATACACCATCAATCTCTTGACATCGAGAAGAAGAGAGTGTGAGAGGGTGGAGGGGAGGGGAAAATTCATTCTTCATGTCAAACTCCGATACCACGTGCTTTAGTCTCTACCCAATTTAAAAGTTTAAAAAAATAAAATAAGTAGAACATTTGCAATGACATCTCTATCACGATTTGTATCAAATTTGAACAATCACTCTGGTTCCATCACATTAATTTCATCAACATAGGCTAATTAATTGACACACACAACAAAATCACATTAATTATTTAGAGTATCACAGCCAACGTTAACCTGTTGACGCGCCCTACTTTCTCTCGTCATCGTCACGAGTCGACGATCCGTTATTATTCCGGTCATGGCTCTGCTTATTGTAAAAAGCGAGGAAAGAGATATAGTCTCTCTCGCAAACATCAGCTGTTAAATAGAGGAGTGTATTACTCCCCGTCGGGTTGCCCTCTTACATGGACGACCTCCCCGACTACGACGACCATGAAAACACGAACGATGACAAATACGATGGAGAAGAAAACATGAGACCCCCTTTCCTCCACCTACCTGTAGCTGGTTCTGACTAAGATGGAACTTCCATCCCCATATCACGTATAACATTTACTGGCCCTTTAAGGGGCTGTTACTAACAAAAATTAGTTTTTAATTCATAATCTTGAGCATAATACTACACTTAAATTACAGTTTAAAAATAATATGTATAATAGTATTCAGAATGTCTTCATTATACTCGCGTCGACAAAGGTCAGACATGGCGTTCTTGCATCGCGTTGTAAATGGACATATTAGGTCCGACATTCTAGTGTCATTGTTCCCGCTCAGAGTTCCTTCGCTCGTGCTACTCGACTGTGTCACCTGTTTCATGTCCCATCTATCAACAACGAAATGGTCACTATTCATTCGTCAGTTCGTCTTCCTACAACTTTCAACTCATTCCCACAATCTCCATCAATTTTCAATTTTGATAATAAATTTCGGCCTTTTTTAACACCAATTTGGCATCTCACAAATCATTGATCGGATAGTTATGCTTAAGTTTTAAACAAATTGATTATTTATTATTTTATAAGTTGTTTTGTTCTTTTTTATACATATCAGTACTTTATAAATCATCAATTCATCATCGTATAGATAATAATTGTACATTATCTTATGTTTTTAACTATTGATTTATACCATAGTTTTTGGGAATGAAAAACCCACGGAAAATTTTTTACTGAATTTTTTAAATTTATCCCGTTTTTTATTACTTTTTAATGTTTTTAAAAATGAGATTTTAAATTTTATTTTAGTACCTCAATTTTAAAATATCAGCAAGGGCGGTTTTTTGAAGTAAAATGAATAAAAAAAAAAATAAAAAAATATCATGAAACCCATTTTAAAACTTTTAAAAAAAAAAAGCTTTTTGATCCAGAAATTAACGTAAGGGGAATTTTGGGGGAATTTCTTAATTCAGCTTGAACCTGCATTATTTTAGTTTCACATATTTTTGGATGAGCTAAGCGAAGACTTCAATTTCAATGACCCCCCCAAAAAAAAAGCTCCGGTGTTTTTGGTTTTGGTTTTTTGTCGGGTTGTTTGCTCTCTACCGGGCAAACAGCATAAACCCATGCAAATCTTGATGAGGGGTTTTTTTAAGCGTTTGACTCTGTTTCGGGGGGTTTCCCCGGGTTCAAATCCCGCCCGCCCGGACAATCCTGAAAAAAAGGTTTTTCGCCGAGGTCTAAAGCCCTTTTTTTGCAAAGGGGGAAGGGATTGAGTCCTCTTAAAAAAGCTCCGACCCCCTTCACAATTGTTTTTACCCCAAAAACATACCTATTTGGGGGCCCGGCTCCCTACAAAAATTATTTATAAAATCATTTTCAATGTAAAATTGGCTTTAAAAAATTTTTGTCCCCTTAAAACTGTCCCAAAAAAAACATGAAATACGCAAAAATATTGCACCAAAAATTACACCTTCTTAGTAACAAAATTTTGACCGAACCACTTCCCCAAAAATTTGAAAAACAAAACATATAGGATTTACAGAAAAGGTAGGCAAGTTCGTCAATGATGGAAAATATTTTTTGAACAGAATTCTCCAAGGTCAGGGGTTCAAATATCGTCTCTATGTTTTTTCCCTTATGGGAAAATTTTTGAAAATTTTTTTTGGGGTAATGGTAAATCCCAATTTTTTTTTCGTTGCTTTTTTAAATTCTTTTTTTATAATTTTTTAGCCTTATAAAATCAAAATTTTTTTTTAGTTTTAACCCCCTTTACTAAAACAACGGTTCTCGAACCCCCAAAACATGGGGGAAAAAGAAGGAAAAACAGTTTTTTCGGGGAAAACTTTTTGGGGTTTCGCTGGCGAAAAGGAGAGGCGATTTTTCAGGGGTCACTCCCCAAAAATAGAGGCAAAACTCTGGTCCCCTACATAAAATCAAACCCCCCCCCTTTTCTTTGGGTCTAAGAAAAGTCTTTCCCTCACGGATACCCTTTTGGCTAAAAAAAAGGGTTTTATTCCCAGATTTTACAAATTTGTAAAGTTTCTTTTAAAACCCCGTTATTTTAAATTTTTTTAAAATTGGGTTGTTGTTTTTGTTTGTGTGTTTTAAAATATAATTAATTTGGTAAATTGGACCAAAATTTTTATCCCTTGCGCACGAAAATTTGGTTTCCCCCAAAGCATATGAAGAACTTTTTTTTAAATGATAACGGCGACAAACTTTCTTAATATCTCATTTTTCCCTTTAAAGTATTTATTTAACCATATTTAAACCCCGTCAATCATACTCATTTCATTTTTTATTAAAAAAATAACCCTCTTTGTTTATCACTAAACATATCCTAATTTTCTGTTTTAAACTAAGGAAAAAAAAAATAAAAATAAAAACCAAAAGCGGAAAAATTTAAATTTATTTCAAACATTACAGCTCATACAAAGGGGGCGCAACTTTTCCTTACCGGGTTTGACGATCCTTTCTCACGTTAAAGTCGGCGTAAATTCCGGGCCCGACCGCACAGAAATTTTCTCTCCACATCCCCTAGGAAATAAAAGAGGGGTGCATATAATGATCCACCCGGTTAAAGGGGCCTTAATTTTAAAAAACCCCAAACCCCAAAAAAGCATTTTTTTTTTCCCCCCCGTCTGGGGCCCGGGGAAAAATTTGGCCCAGAAACATGGCTCTGCTAAACGGGAAAAAGGGGGATGAAAGAGATAAAGGGCCTCTCGCCCAAAAATTTACCTAGGGTTTTTTTTGTTCCCCACCATCCCCCAGGGTAGTGTCCCGGGTTTTGAAGTCGTGGTTGACGTTCCCGAAACCCCAAATTCTCCAAAATCCGAATATTCCCAAAATGTCCCCCGGGTAGAAACTTTTCGGGTTTTAATTCTGATGGGCCAAAATTATTCCTATAACTCTGGGAGTCGCTCCTTTTCGCTCCAACTGAAAGGGCTATATTTAGCGCGTGAGGCCTCTTTATTATTACAGTTTGGCAACGCTAAAATCTTCTCACTCCTTCACTACCTTCTGTTTTCTCTTTTTAAAACTCCCTTAAAGCCGTCGTTTCAAATTTAGAGGAAAATAAAATCCAGGGTGTAAAAAACACTTGTTTTTTTATTGCCGGGGGGGGCCGAGATATTTTACAACCAAACAACAAGGGGGGTGTTTATTTGTGTGGCGAAGGGGTTGAAAACAAAATCACTGTCCTGGTGCTCTATTATTTTTCTTGGCTGTTTAAAAACTTATAAACGGGTTTAATAACGTTGAAAAGTTAAATAAAAATAAATAAATAAATAATTAAAAAAAATAAAAAAATAAAAAAATAAAAAAATAAAAAAAAATAAAAAATAAATAAAAAAAAAAAAATAAATAAATAAATAAATAAAAAAAAAAAAAAAAAAAATAAATAAATAAAAAAATAAAATAAAATAAATATAAAAAAAAAAAATAAATATATCATTTAAGTCTAACCCCCCCCGGGGCCAGAGTCGATTAAAAAAAGTTTCCCCCGACTCTGACCCTTTCTAACTCACCAATTTTTAAAACCCCTGCCAATAACAGGCGGCACAATATTAAACCCCCCCGGTTGAAGCGCCCTGTTTTTTTAACGTCGCATCCTTTGCTTGTGTTGTGTTTTTCCAAAAAGTATCAAAAAATGACCGTGATTTGAAATATATTTACTTTAATATTTAAACCTTTCGTTAAAAATTTGTACCCCTCAGACTTCCCCTACTCGCCAGCAGACGTGAAAAACCCTCCATTTCCCCCCTGCTGTAGGGGATCTGAACAGCCGGGGCCTTCACCCACATCCACTAGGCTGGAGTGGGGCATTTAAAACATTTTTTTTAGTGCTTTAAAAAAAAATAAAACTTTTAAAACTAATAAAATTTACTAAAAACTTTTTAAGGCTATTGTACTCCCTCTGGCCAAAATTTGAAAGTCAAAGAAACATTCTGAAAATTTGCTGAATGAAAAAGGGTTTAAAATAACAGAAAAAAAATTTTTAATTTTTTTGGGCGGGCATATCCTCCTTTTGGAAAATTTTTTTAATTTTTTTGGGCAAAAGTGTGATATACAAGACATTTTTAAAATTCAAATTTTTAGAACGGTTTTTTGGAATATTTCTAAACACCTTTGCTATAAATTGACTTAGCTAAATAGTTTTCCCCGAAAATAACGTTTGTGTACTTTTTTTTTGGGAAAAGGGACAAAACATTTTGTGCCCTTTTCAAAAAAATTCTACACCAACGTTATTTTTAGAAAAATTTTTTAGTTAAGTCAAGTTGTAGCTAGGGTTTTTTTAGAAAATATTCCGAAAACCGATTCTCAAAATTTAATTTTTAACTAGTCTTTTATTCACCTTTTTTTCCAAAAAACTAAATATAATTTCCAAAAATGAGGGTTTTGTCCCGCCCAAAAAAAAATTTCCCAATTTTTTTTCTGTTATTTTAAAGGCCTTCTTTCATTCAGCAACTTTTTGACTGATTCTTTTAAATTTTAAATTATCGGGCCGAGGTAGACAAAAAGCCTTAAATTCAAAAAGACGTAAACAAAAAATGATTGGTACAACTACAGAAACAAATTAATGTTTTGAATTCATTGCATAGAGAGGTGGTAAATATTATTTAATAAACATCATAAATTATACGTCTACGACCTGGGTAGAATTGGCCCAGAGCATGGTTTTTTCTAATAATGAAAGAATTATTTTGGGCTATACTCTATGTGAAACTTGTGAACAATATTTCGACAACTGTTCAGCGCTTCAAAAGGTTGACGACTGAATAGTTGTCAAAATATTTTTTTTCACAAAGTTTTTTTTTACTCTGTTAAGAGTGTCTTCATTATACGCGCGTCGACAAAGATCAGATTATGGCTTTCTTCAGAAGTTGGGTAAGTTCCTCTAAAAAATGGAATAGTTACAGTGACAGTCCTCATAAGAAAAGGAAACTCTTTCCAGTTCATAGTTCCATCTAAAAATAAAAGGAAACTAGGGCGTTCCTAAGTTCCTTTCCAAATGGAAAACTAAGTTCCTAAAAAAAAAATGGTGGGGGGGGTTTCCTTTTTTTTTAAATAACACTTTTCTTTAGATCTTCTCGAGAGGGTTCAATGTAGGTATCAAATTTCTACTAAAACCAAGTATTTGCAAAGAATGCATACACTCTGTTTGAGATTTGGAGGAATTAAATATATGGGATGAGTATGTAGGCTTTCACGACCTGCTTAATCAATTTGAATGATCTTTGGGTGATGATGCACTTGCTCCACGTTTCGCAACCAAACAAGGGTGGTGAACACGACACAACGCAACAAACCCAAAAGATTCATTCAAAACTCAAGGGTGAAGTTTAGCTGGCAATGCGACTAATAATGTGAGAAACCCATAGGGGGTATGGGTGACCATTGAGTGTAGGAATAGAGATGGGGGGTATGACAAGAATTTGGAACAATAGAGTGCGAATTTAGATTTCCTGGAAATGGAGTATTTACATCCCTATTTTGTAAGTAAAACTATGATTTGACTCTTTCATTCCTTAAAATTTGTACAGTCAAGTTATAAAAAAGGAAACTTAGAAAATAAGTTACAGTTCCTGGAAAAATTGGAAACTAGTTCCTCCCTTTTAGTTCCTTAAAAAAGAACGTTTTCTAGGAACTGGACGTTTAGTTCCGTTCCTACCCAACACTGGCGTTCTGCGCATCGCGTTGTAAAGGACATATTAGGTCCGACATTCTAGTGCATTGGTTCCCGCTCAGAGTTCCTTCGCTCGTGCTTACTCGACTGTGTCACCTGTTAATGTCCCATCTAATCAACAACGGACAATGGTCACTATTCATTCGTCAGTTCGTCTTCTACAACTTTCAACTCATTCCCACATCCTCCATCAATTTCAATTTGATTAATAAATTTCGGCCTTTTAACACCAATTCGGCATCTCACCAAATCAACTGATCGGGATAGTTATGCTTAAGTTTAAACAATTGATTCTTTATTATGTTTATAAGTTGTTTTGTTCTTTTATACATAATCAGTACTTCATAAATCATCAATTCATCATCGTATAGATAATAATTGTACATTATCTTATGTTTTTAACTATTGATTTATAGACGATAGTTATTGTAAGTGTTAACCAACTGTATGTTTACTGAATGTTTATGTTATACTGTTTTTATTACGTTTTATGTTTTTATAATGAGATTTTAAATTTATTATCTTAGTACCTCAATGTTAAATATCAGCAATGCTGTATTTGAGTAAATGAATAATAAAAAAATAAACAAATATCATGTTTCATTTTACACGTTTAAAAAAAAGCTTTTTGATATTGAAATTAACGATAATGGGAGTTTGGGGAATTTCTTAAATTCAGCTTGAACCTGCATTATTTTAGTTTCACATATTTTTGGATGAGCTAAGCGAAGACTTCAATTTCAATGACCCCTCCAAAAAAAAAACTCCGGTGTTTTTGGTTTTGGTTTTTGTCGGGTTGTTTGCTCTCTACCGGGCAAACAGCATAACATGCGATCTTGATGAGTGTGTTTTAAGCGCTTGACTCTGATTCGGGAGGTTCCGGGTTCAAATCCCGTCGGACCGACAATCCTGACTGAAGGTTTTTCCCGAGGTCTCAAGTCATTTATGCGAATTCAAGGGATTGAGTCCTCTTAAACAGCTCTCGGACATCCCTTCACAATTGTCTTATCCGCAACATACCTAGTTTGGGCAGGCTTCCTACAAAAATTATTTATATATCATATCAATGTAAAATTGGCATGTAAAAAATTTGTGCTTTGAAACTGTCCACAAATAAACACTGAAACACGCAAAAATATGTGCTCCGAAATACACCTCTTCGTATCAGCATATTTTGACCGAACCACTTGCCCAAATTTGAAAAACAAAACATATAGAATTTACAGAAAAGGTATAGGCAAGTTCGTCAATGATGGAAAATATTTTTTGAACAGAATTCTCCAAGGTCAGGGGTTCAAATATCGTCTCTATGTTATTCTTATGGGATATTTTTGCCAATTTTTTTCGGGTAATGGTGATCCTAATATTTTTTTCGTTGCTTTGTTAATTATTTATAACTTTTTAGCCTTAATGAAATCTAATTTTTTAGTTTTACCCCTTTACTGAATGAACTGGTTCTCGACTCACACATGGTGAAAAAGAATGAACACACTAGTTTCATTCGCGGATATCTATGTGGGAGTTTCAGTGTCACTCCCCGAAACTAGAGGCGAGCTCTGGCCAGCTACATGAGAATCTAACCCTCCCCCTTCATTGTCTAAGCACGTCTTTACTCACGGATATCTCTTGGCTAAAGAAAAGGTTATTCCCAGATGTGACACAATTTGTGAAGTTTCCTTAAACCGTTATATTATTGTTATATTGTTGTTGTTGTTGTTGTTGTTGTGTGTAAATATATATTATGTTGGCTAAATGTACCTAAATTTATGCCTTGCGCACGCAATTTGGTTTCTCCCAAGCATATGAAGAACTTCTTTTATATGATAACGGCGACAAACTTTCTTAATATCTCATTTTCCCATTTAAAGTAGTTTATTTAACCATATTTACGTCACATCATACTCATTTCATTTTTTATTAAAATAAATAACTCTCTTTGTTTATCACTATCATATCCATAATTTTCTGTTATAAACTATGAAAACAATAAAATAACCAAACGCGACATTAATTCATTTCAATCATTACAGTTCATGTCACAGGAGGCGCAATCTTTCCTTACCGGTTAGAGCGATCCATTTCTCACGTCACGTCGGCGTAGTCCTGTCTCTGACCAGCACAAAACTTTCCTCTCCACATCCCCTAGACTAAAGAGTGGTGCATGTAATGATCCAACGGTTGAAGCGCCCTTAATTAAAAAAAAACAAACCTAAATAAGCATTTTTTTCCACCCCGTCTGGGCCAGGGGTAAAATTTGGCCCAGAGCATGGCTCTGCTAATCGTAAAGGGCGACGAAAGAGATAAAGTCCATCTCGCAAACATCAGCTATAGTTTGTTTGTTCCCCACACATCCCCTAGGCTAGTGTCGGATTTTGACGTCGTGGTTGACGTGCCCTGAAACCAAGTTCTCAAACTCACGAATATTCCAACAGTCTCGCTAGAAATCTTCTCGCTTTGAATATCTGATGGGCCAAGATTATTCCTATAACTCTGGCAGTCGCTACTTTACGCTCCAAGCTGAATGGGCTATATTTAGCGCGTGAGGCCTCTTTATTATTACAGTTTGGCATCGCTATATCTTCTCACTCCTTCACTCACGTCTTCTGTTTCTCTCTCACCACTCTTTCATTGAGAGGAGATATATCCGAGGGTGTAAAAAACACTTCTGTGTTTATTGCCGATTCCAGAGATATTGTTACTAACCACACAACAAGGCGGTGTTTATGTTGTGTGGCGAGGGTTGATACAACATGCACAGTTTGGTGCTCTATTATTTGCTTGGCTGTTAAAACTTATAAATCAGGTGAATAACGTTGAACGTTTAAATAAATAAATAAATAAATAAATAAATAAATAAATAAATAAATAAATAAATAAATAAATAAATAAATAAATAAAGAAAGAAATAATAATAAATAAATAAATAAATAAATAAATTAAATAAATAAATAAAAAATAAAAAAATAAATAAAAAATAAAATAAAAATAAATAAAAAAAATAAATAATAAATAAATAAAATAAATAAATAAATAAATAAATAAATCATTTAAGTCTAACACACCCGTGCCAGAGTCGATAAAAAAGTTTCCCTCCGACTCTGACTATGCTAACTCACCATAAACCCATGCCAATATCACAGGCGGCACAATATGACCCACCCGGTTGAAGCGCCCTAGTTTCTAACGTCGTCATCCTTTGCTTGTGTGTGTGTCTTCCGAAAAGTATCTAAAATGACTGATGAATTTGAAATATATATTGGATGAGCGTAGCGAGCGTAGCGAGCGAAGCGCAGATTCCATTGTACTTAAACTGGAGAAAAAAAATCCGGAATGTTTTTTTTCTTTTTTTCTTTTTTGGTATTTTGTCTGTTTGTTAGCACGATTCCGGCTAAAACCGATACTCGATTGCTATGAAAGTTTATGGAGGTCTTCGAAATATCTGAACTTAGAACTGCCACGTTTTTGAGCACAATTCGAACAATTATTTTTCTCATAAAAATAACAATTTTACTATTTTTTTTTTTTTTTTAAATTTCTTCGACTACAAACACCCTACATGCTTTGTCCGATTGTAATGATTTTTTCACAGAAGCTTAATTCATGAATTGATATTATTCATGTGAAAATTTGAGCGATATCAAAAAAAAACTATTTTTTACGAAAATCGCAATTTACGACAACCCCCTTTTTTCAATTTTTAAAATTTCTCCAGCTTATAACAACCGAATTCTTTATCCGATTGTAATGATTTTTTACATAACCTAATTTTAGGAATTAATATATTCGTGTAAAATTTGTGCGCAATCGAATAAACTTATTCATGAAAATTTCAAAATTACGACTTTCTTTTAAAAATTACGATTAATAAAAAAAAAATTAAAATTTAAGTAAAATTTTTTATTTATTTAATTTAATTTTAAAAATATCTTCAAACTTAGAAATGATTTTTTTCACAGAACAACAGAAAATCCGCATAACACATGGCAGCAATGCACCAATTACGCTCATCCAACAACGCGGCGGACTTAAGCGTTTCCTAGTACTTAATATTTGCATCCTTCGATTAAAATTTGTACCCCGCGACGACTTCCCCTACGTCGCCAAGCACGACGTGGCAAACCCTCCATTTCACCCCTGCATGTAGCGAGATCTGAACAGCACGGGCCTGTCACCCATCATCCCCTAGGCTGGAGTGGCGCACTAACAGTTTGTTTTATGTGCTCTTAAATAAATAAAACTATTAAACTAATAAAATTTACTAAAATACTTCTTAAGTCAAATGACGTAAACAAAAAATGATTGGTACAACTACAGAAACAAATTAATGTTTTGAATTCATTGCATAGAGAGGTGGTAAATATTATTTAATAAACATCATAAATTACACGTCTACGACCTGGGTAGAATTGGCCCAGAGCATGGTTTTGCTAATAATGTAATGAATTATTTGGACTATACTCTATGTGAAACTATGTGAAACAATATTTCGACAACTGTTCAGTCGTCTTCAACGGGTTTGACGACTGAATAGTTGTCAAAATATTGT
The DNA here is from genome assembly GCA_024449915.1 of Sweltsa coloradensis. NCBI lineage: Eukaryota > Metazoa > Arthropoda > Insecta > Plecoptera > Chloroperlidae > Sweltsa > Sweltsa coloradensis. The sequence continues at coordinate 67,985 of JAMZAV010003157.1, forward strand.
TTCACAAAGTTTTTTTTATATACAAGTGCAGTGTATAGGCCAAACAATTCATTACATTATTAACCTCACCTGCTCTTAAAGTTTCATTATTATATATGGCTTTGCTAATCGTAAAAGGCGAGAAAAGAGATAAAGTCCATCTCGCAAACATCAGCTTGTATGCATGTATGTAAGCATTCCCCCCCCCCCCCCAAACAAGAGGCGAGCTTTTGCAATCGTCGTTGGTGAAGGGGGGGCCTTCCACTTGACGACCTCACCGACGACGACAACGACGACGACACCATGAAGGATAACAAAGGCGATGACGACAACGACGTGAGAACCCCCTTTTCCTCCCCTACCCGTGGCTGGTTCGTAACAGCATGGACTTCCCTACCCACATCCCCTACGTTAGTGGCGCATTTTGACCTAAAGGTTGACACGCTCTTTATCCAAATAAACTGAAACAAATTATTACTCCCCGAAACTAGAGACGACTCTCGCGTCGTCGTCGGAACCCTCTCCTCGTTCCTTTGTCGACCTCACTGACGACGACGTCCATGACGACACGACCGATGACAAAGACTATGATTACCGCGACGTGATAAACACCCCTTTCCTCCCCTTTCCTCCCCCTGCAGGCCAACACAAACCTCAACGACTTCGAAGTAAGACACTTCCTCTCTTGAATATTTCAGTAAGACGTATATTACAATTCGATGTTTTTGCGTCAGTTAATAAGATTTATAAATAATCTGCAACACCTTCCCAGGGGGGTGGGGGTGGGGGATATTTTGCGGAACATGGTTTTGCACTAGACCCCCCTCCCTCCCGTCAAGGCTCTCAATATATCACGGTAGGCGCTCGATACTGTTCTATATTTGATTTACTTTAATATCCCTCCACTCTCTTCGGAGCCATTGGAACATTCAATATAACTTACTTTCCTTGGCGTGTGACAAGCAACTGACAAGCATGCGTTCACTGAGGTGACCCATGAAGTGGGCGGGTTTGGGGGGGGGGGGGGCTCTATTCTAAATGGCAGAGTGGGTGAATGGTTTGCGGCGCGTTGGGAATAGAGAATTCGTATTCTTGGAATACATTCAGAGAAGAGACAACCGACAAATGCGGCTGAAGCGTTACGCACGAGACAGGAGGCACCGAGTTCGATACCCGCCACCAGTGGTTCGAGGGCTTCTTTTTCCAATGGGATTCATTGCTAACTTCCTTCATTATAAATATCTCCCAAATCCACGATCCCAACCATAATCTAGAGCGACGGTCGTTCCTCCCGCAAGCCAGGCGCAAGCGCACGCTAGAGAGATGATAACTTAACCCTGTTACATCCTACCCGAGTTGGGGGTTTTCCAGCTATCTGCACACGCCGTCCCGAAAGATTTACAATCTTGAAACTCGGTATATGACCTGATATGTGGTCCATGTCATACAAAAAAAAATCAGCCTGATCCAATAACCCGATCTGTGTTGAAAAAAAGTGCGTAAAATCGACGAAAACCTTCCGGCTGGCTGGGTGGGTGGGTGGCTAGCTAGTGGATTCTCACATAGAGGAATTAAGAGCCAAACAGAGAAAACCGGTACATCTAGAACTATGAAACTTGGGACCACACTTGATGAATCAGGACTCTATACTTCGCCGAGAGGCAAGCAAGATTCCACCCCAAATTTCCAGCTTTTCACCATGAAGGCACCTAATCGAGTATCATCAGGAAATTGGCATGATGGTCATAATTAATTTGAAAATAATCGCCGAAAGGCAGGAGTAATTCCACCCCCAACACCCCCTAAAACATCCCCAAAAATTGGAATAATTCATAGCTCTAAACCTAAAATTAATTTTTATTTTACAAATAGTTATTAAAATATATTTTATGTGTTTTAACCCCAATCCGGCCCTATTCCCATTTCCTAAACCACATTTTTTCAACCACCATCCCTTATTGTTTATGTAATTTTACCTGATTCCAGCATCACCATGAAGGCACAAATGGAGTTATCAGCGTAAAATTTTCGCATGAAGGTACATAATAATATGAAAAATAATAAATCCCCGGGAGTCAAGCGATATTTCACCCCACTGTTTCCTTAACACCCTTAACTTTGGGAAAAAAACGTCAGGTCGCATTTAATACAATCTGAATATTTTAATTGCTGATTAAAAATTATGCGTCAATGTGTCCGGTTCCGGTCCGGTCAACAAATCATGCACACAAAATCCCAAGACGACATTAAACAATAGGAAATTTAATAAAACATGTATATTTAACTACAGATGTAAACAAAAAACAAAAGATGGCACCTTTTGTTTTCTAGACAATCTGTTTAAAGGCACTGTATCCACCTTTTCACGTATTTCACGTATTTAACGCCTTGATATGAAACAAACAACAATAAGATGTGATATCCCCCTCCCCAAATACAAAAATTTGTAAAAAAAAAAAGAAAGAAAAACGGCAGCCAAGCTCACCTTCAAATGTCAAATTCCAAAGCCAAATTCAATGGTCAAGATTTTTTTTCATGATTTTATTTTAATTTTTTTACCACGAAAATGGTTGGCTTGGCGCTCGTCAACAGGCGAAATGATCATACTTCTTTTCAATGCGAAACTAGGGAGAAAGAATGAAATGCTTGGCTCAACTTCTATCTCACAGCATTCACAGCCGAAGACTTTTGAAGGAGAGCTTGGCTGCCTTTTTTTTCTTTAAAATTTTTGTATTTGGGGGTATGTTTTACTATTATCATTTCTGGGCCTGGGGTAGGATTTGTTCAGATAATGGCTCTGTAATCGTAAAAGGCGAGAAATAGAAACAGCTCATCTCGCAATCATCAGCTAGTAGGGCAGTATCTTACTCCCCAAACCATGCTGGTTTGCACTTAAACCTTCAGATGCATCCACTTCATTCAAAGTCAAACAAATTACAACCGGGACAAAACAAAAAACGAACACGTGGATAAATTCTATATTTCATTCTTTAGATGAATCAAAAGTTGAAAATAGATATTATTGAAATATTTCGCACTAAAAAAATTAAAACTTTTACAAACTTCATTGCTATTTTCGCACCTCTGTACTCCACATACACCACTAGCCAACTGGCCAACAAGTGGATTTGTACTCCAAAATAACTAGCCTATCATAATATATGGGTCTCCATTTCTCCACGACCACGACGTGATATGTGTGTGTCCTCCCCTACTCGTTGCTGGTTGTGACCAGCATGGGATTTTCCCCATATCCCCTAGGAGAGAGTGCGCAATATGACCTAACGGTTGACGCGCCATAAATCCAAATAAACTATTCTCTCTCTCTCTCTCTCTCTCTCTCTCTCTCTCTCTCTCTCTCTCTCTCTCTCTCTCTTATATTAATTATGTTGTCATACATCGATGTATCTGAAATATTAAGAGGTTGGATGGAAGATAAAGCCTAACTGGCTCTAATCCCCGCCTAAATTAAAAGTACGACTATCTCTCTCTCTACCTCTTTCTCTCGCTCTCTCTCTCTCTCTCTCTCTCTCTCTCTCTCTAGTCCTCTCAATGTCGCCTTGTCTTTTGTCGCTTCAACATTAATTAAAAATGTGCCTCAAACCATTCTAATGCATTCTCGGGAATCCCTTAAAACAAGCACATAAATTACTGTAGGAATAGATTAAAAGTCTCTGGCAGGCCTGCAGTGAGCCGAACAGTCACTCTCTCTATTTAATTATCTCACAGGCCTCAGAGGACCAGCCTTCAAGACGCTGTATCTTCTGACGGGTGGTTCGCTGCCTTTGTAACTTCTCACTTTTATTCTGTTTTCCTCTTTGGTCCAATTAGGCGCTAAGAAGTTAGTGCGACTCCGTTTCCAGCCATGATGTGAGAAACTTCTGGACTTCGTTAACGCGACGCAGAGAACGCGAGAATGCTATTTCACATCAGGGAGTGTTTTAGTCAGATGTGATGAATTTTACTTTTTTTTACAGAGTATGATTTTGTTATTGACAATCAGAATTGACTTGATCTTGGTTCATGAAGAACTTCTGCCAGGCGACATTGGCGACAACTGTCTAAAGTTCATATTCCAAGTTTGTTGTTTAACCCTACTTGATTCCCCCCAAAATATTTTAATTTTTCAATCAAATATTTTATTTTGCTATGTTATCATATCTTAGTATATGTGCCTATATCAACGACGGCGCAACATGAACAACAACAGTTCAGCAACAGTTCAAGCGCCCAAGTATATCACGCCTCAAGAAATCGCCCCCTCTCTCCCTCCCCCCCCTCAGTGTTGGGTAGGAACGGAAGTTAACAGTTCCAGTTCCTAGGAACTAGTCCTTTTTCCAGACAGGAACTAATGGAGGAACTAGTTCCAATTTTCAGGAACTGTAACGTATTTTCATAAGTTCCTTTTTTATAACTTAACTGTACAATTTAAGGAATAAAAGAGTCAAAATCATAGTTTAACTTACAAGATGAAGGATTGTAAAAATACTCCATTTCCAGGAAATCTAAAATTTGCCTCTATGTCTAAATTCTTGTCATACCCATCCAATATTCCTACACTCAGTGGTCAAACCCCATCCCCATGGGTTGTCCTCAACCATTATTAGTCGCATTGCCAGCTAAACTTCACCCTTGAGTTTTGAAGGATCTTTTGGGTTGGTTGCGTTGTGTCGTGTTCACCACCCTTGTTGGTTTGCGAAACGTGGAGCAGTGGCATCATCAACGCAAAGATCAGTCAAAAATTGATTCACCGGTTCATGAAAGCCTACATACTCATCCATATATTTAATTTCCTCCAAAATCTCAAACAGAGTTTATGCTTCTTTTGCAAATACTGGTTTTAAGTATGAAATTTAGAACCTACATTGACCCTCTCGAGAAGATCTAAAGAAAAATGGTTATTGAACAAAAAGAACTTTTTAGGAACTTAGTTCCATTTGGAAAGGAACTTAGAACGCCCTAGTCCCTTTTATTTTAGAGGAACTTGGAACTGGAAAGGTTCCGTTTTCTTATGAGGAACTTGTAACTGGAACTAGTTCCTATTTTTTAAGGAACTTACCAACTCTGAGAAATCGTGGTTCCCGATCGTAAGATGCTAGACAAGAGGTCAATGACACAAAACATAAGATTAGTTTTTAAAGAAAGAACTAGAGGCTAGTTCTGGCGATCGTCGTTGTGGGCCTCTCCCCTACCCTTGAGGACCTCCCCGACGACGACGACCGAACCAACCCGACGAGAGAACCGTGGCTGATTCTTACCAGCATGGGACCATTCTCCCCAAATCCCCTTTAGTGGCGCATTATGAACATGGTTGACGGGCCATTAAATTTAAATAAACCAAACCACACTTTTTTTATAAATTAATTTTTACTACGTTATAAAAAATACCCCGTTGATGCGCCAAAGTTTCTCATCTCATATTATCTAAAAAATGTTTCACAAGTTTGTCTGGTCTGTTTCCGCGGAGCCCACTGGTTGCGCCGCCGCACATACATTACAAAGAAGACCAAGACATGACCATAAATCCTCGTCTAGGACCGGGTTAGAATGTGTCCTAGAGCATGGCTCTGCTAAGCGTTAAAGGCGATGAAAGAGAAAAAGTCCTTCTCGCAAACATCGGCTAGTATAGGGGAGTAAAATACTCCATGAAACTAGAGGCGAGCTCTGGCGGCACTGGCGGTCGTCGTCGGGGAACTCTCCCTCTTCCCTTGACAACCTCCCCGACGACGACGACGACGACCATGACAACACGAACGATGACAAAGACTTTGACGACCGCGACGTGAGGACCATTCTTTCCTCCCCCTACCCGTGGCTGGTTCTGATCAGCGTGGGACTTTCCTCCCCACAACCCCTAGGCTAGAGTGGCGCATTATGACCTAACGGTTGAAGCGCCCTTAATCCAAATTAATTTTTAAATGAAAATGGAATATTTAAACCTTTTCCTCGCGGTGCCTATCCGACTCGCAGGTCACATCTAATAGGCCCCCACCCAAAAAAAAAAAAAAAAAAAAAAATATTATAGAGTAGCATAATAACTAATTAACGGTTAGCGAGCCCTTGGACCAAATAGGGGGGGAAATGGTATCAACATTCCAAACAAGAATGCGTATAGTATCCGAATATACACAGTTATTCCTGCGCTGTTTCGCCGCCTTAGCAAAGTTTTCTCCTGCATGGCCTCGCCTCCATTTGGCTTCATGTAGTTACACTCTCTGCTTGTCTTGAGGGACTAAGACAAAAACTCCAGCTTCATTGTGAGGCCTAATTTGCTCCATCCACTTTTATGAAAATAGATACGGGCTCATTCATGAGGGGGTTGTCCCCCCCCCCCTCTTGTTGTAGATTCTGTGCATGGGCTAGGTTTTATATACACCTCCCACTCCCACACAAGAGGGCTATAATACGTCAGTGTCAAAACTTTTTAAATTGTGACGTGTAGCTTTTTGCGCGCAACTTTTAGCTTTGTCGAAATTTTTCTCTCGATTCACAAGAGTTAATTGAAAAGTTTACTTGTCAAGGAAAAAGAGAACAAAACATTATTAATTTTGTTTTGTCTTTTTATAAGTTCATGTTTTAATTCTTTTTACTTTGTGTGTCTGGTTTTACGAATAATGTTACACATATTTTTGTGACGTTTAGTGGATAAAATAGACTTAGACCTACTTAAGTACATAATATAGCTGGTATGATATATTTCGTAACATAGCTTATTGGATTCTGACGGCATGAACTAGGACATTCCTCTGCCGATCGTAGAAGGAGAGTAAAGAAACAATCTTCCATATTTCATTAAATTATAAAAGATTAAATTAAATTAAATTAAAATGATAAATATAATTAGACGAGTGAGCGCAGCGAAACGAAGTCTATAACGCTACTCGATCCGGTCTTCGTTGTGATTAATTATGTATGTTAAATGTTGAATGTCTGTCTGTTTGTTTGTCCGGTCCCATACGGCCGAACGGCCAAATAGATTGAGCTGAAATTTGGAAACAGACATCCGTGGACCAGGTAACTGAGAAACTGCTATAAAAATGAGCAAAAATTCCCATTTGATTAAACCTATCAAGGAAATAATTAACTGAAAAATAGACTTAAACGTGTGAAGGATTTTTTAACGACCATGGTTTTGCTTTTGAAAAAATCACTGCCCTAATGTTACTCGGTTTGGGCCCCAAAAAATGGAGGCCGTGAAAAAATATTTTGGTATCGAATTTGCACGTCAGGTACCCATTTAAATTCGCTGGGAGGATTGAGTAAAACTTGCAATCTTTACTAGGTATTTCCACTGGCTATGTTTTCCATAGTATTTGTCACAGTTGATGTAGGACTAAACTGCGTTATATGCATTCAAAAAAACATGTTTAATCATTTTTTTTAATACAATCCATAACTACAGAATCTTATCCGACCAGGGATTGAAACCCAGGTCTCCCACGTTCCGGGTATAAGGGCGCCTTAGCCAACTAGCAAGGGAAACGCCAAAGTCGTTGATAGACGAGTGAGTGAGCCTTGTGTTGAATACCCAGTATCATTCCACATACTGGGCTAGATCCAGTCTTAGGTATACCGACAGTGTTGGCTCGAGCGTTAAGCGCGCGACTCTGATTCGGGAGGTCTCTGGTTCAAATCCCGTCGAGACCGGCAATCATGACTAAAGTTTTTTTCCGAGGTTTTCCTCAGTCGTTAATGCGAATGCAAGGGATTGAGTCCACTTAAACAGCCCTCGGACATCCCTTCACAATATCCTATCCGCAACATACCTAGTTAGACACCTGAAGAGGGCATGAATTGCACCCTGGGCAGGCTTCCTACAAAGGTTTATTTTGATTTAGGGGAGGAAAAGGAATGTTCCCGGGTACTCAATACATGGCTCACTCACTCGTCTATCAACGACTTTGGCGTTTCTTAAGTAGATAAATTTTTACATCATTAGTTAACGCCTAAGTCCCGCCGCGTTGTTGGATGAGCGTAATTGGTGCATGAGCTGCCATGTGTTATGCGGATTTTCTGTTGTTTTGCGAATATATGTATTACCAAGTCGAAGATTTTTTTAAAATTAAATTCAATTAAATAAAAAAAATTAATTTGTTTATTAATAATTATTAATCGTAATTTTTAAAAAAGAAAAACAATCGTAAAATTGGGGTTTTTTACAAGAAATAATATTTCGATTGCTCTCAAATTTTACACGAAATAATTAATTCATCAAAATAAGGTTGTAGTGAAAAAAATCATTACAATAGGATAAAGCATGTAGGTGTTATAAGTCAAAGAATTGTTTTAAAAAAGGAAAAACCTGTAAAAAATTATGATGTTCATGAGAATTAATTTTTCGATTGCGCTCAAATTTCACAACGAATATCTAAATTCATAAAATTAGGTTCTGTGAAAAAATCATAAATCGGTTAAGCATGCGGTGTTATAGGCTGAAGAAATGTTTAAAATCGAAAAAATCGTAAAAATTGCGATTTTAATGAGAATATTTTCCGATTGCGCTAAAAACACGGGGCGTTCTTAGTAAGAGATTTCGAGGCCTCCATAAAATTTCATGCGGCCAATTGGAATATCGCTTTAGCCGGAATCGTGTTAACAAACACACAATAATACAAACAGAAAAAAAAACATTTCGGATTTTTTTCTCCAGTGTAGTGAAATGGAATCTTCGCTTCGCTCATCCAATAAATGTTATTCGAAAAGGCCACACGTGTAACTCACGCATAGTTTCTCCTAAAAAGAGAACATGCTGTACCCAGATATGACACATGTGATGTACGTACCGTTAACCGAAAGTCTACATCATAATGGTAGGTAGCAGAATGTACCAAATATGAAACATTGCGCACGCAATTTGATCTCTCGCAATCATATTATGAAGAACTTTTATCATGAAAAAGGTGACAAAGTTTCTAAATTTCTCATTCAAAGTAATTAGACCGTTAGGTGGCTCTTAACCCCCCCTCCCTCCCCTCCCCTTCGAACTAATGCCACTAATGTTTTCTTAAAGGAAATTAATCGTTCTTTTTATTTCTGCCTGTTTGCCAATCGGCAGCTGGGGCGTTTAGACGGTAGGGGAGTCCAAAGTCACATATGCAAATATATGTTTATATATTTTTTCTAGTGCAAATTAAGCTTCCTTTCATAATTTGTTAGCTTGACCTAACATCGTGCACGATGTTTAACCCTAATACCCCTAATGATATTCTATACGAATATACAGGGTTGTCCAAAATTATACAAAATGTTATGAAACTTGTGGCGGTCATTCTTTCATCTGTAACATATATAACCCCATCGAACTTATAATACTGTGTATGTTCTCACAGCTGAAACTATGTTATTTCCATGAAGTGCATGTTTCATTTCATCGTAGGGCGTTTAGGGACGGAAGTGGGTGTCCAATGTCCTTATGAAACAAACGACATGTTTCTACTTATTTTTCCCTATGGAAAGTGAATCTGCGTTCATAATTGTTTGCACTACCAACACATCGGCATGCATGCTACAACCCTAAAACAACACAACAAAAATAACGATTTTATTGCGTGATATACAGGGTTGTCCAAAAAAACAGAGTTAAGCATGCAAACTTGTAACAGCTTTCTTATATCTGCTATCGTAAATCGTCCCTCTCGAACCTAAAAAAAGGCATATAATGACTCTTGTATGTAGCTGAATACTATGATCTTTCCACGAATGCTATTTGTGTGCACTGGTACACTGGGACGTCGTAGATTCTAGGAGTGTCGTGTACAATAGTTACATTTAGTACTAAATAATGGAATATTTGACGTGTGTTGCAAGTTGATCAACATTAAATTATCATAGGCCTACTTATTTAATGTTTGAACTCCTAACGCGTGAACGCCGCTGGACAGTGAAAATGGATGTCTACATTTCATTGTGTATTTTCTGTTATTATTCACAAGGTTGTCCAAAATCTGCAGTAAGAATATTCAGCTTGTGGGTTTCTTTCCTGTTGTACAAATTGAGTTTACTTCTAAAGCTCAATAGGGATGCATAAATTGTTTTAAAATTGTATACATTTATTTCACATTCAATCCTGGTATGTAGGCACAGAGAAACTGGTCAAAATAGTGATGGATACAGAAACGACTGTACTATACGGCAGAGAGAAACCATATTCAAGAGTTGCAATGGGTTATATTAAGTTAAGTAGCTCGTCCTTAGTCCTCGTGATTCACGTACACCGCGAACAGAAGTAAATCAAATGGATGGGTGCTAGTGTCGATGCAACTAGGACACCTGATATACTTATGGTCGCTGGTGTGCATTATTGTCCTTGGAAATGCCAATACAATCGGTAATAACAAACATAATGTTAAAATCTGATTAATCACCGAGAAAAAGTCGCCTCATTGCCTTCATCTAGATATACAAAACGCACTTGCGGTGTCAAATCGTAGGTTCGAATACTGTTCTACCAAGTCATATTTGTGTTTAATATAATGCATACAGCTTGGCTATGACTGCTTTATATGCTGCCCAAAAGCCCTATCGTGCATTGTGTATAGCTTGGTAGGTGTAGGACCATTAGTACGATTATTATTGTCAGAAGTCCATACACATAGCATACATAAAGATTCCATTCATTCCATACTTTTATACTTTTGGCTGTGTGTTTTCTCACATTTGAGAAAACAATTTTTTGTGGATATAGGTTCGGCGCAGGGTACAAATGTGGGAACAATATTAGTGATTGTATTCTGAAAGATATTTGACAATTTTACAAAAGTGAAGAGAACTACGGCATTATAAATTTTTTTTAATGACTTTGAACACCCCTGGAGGTCAAACGCCCCAGCTGCCAAGTGACAAACAAGTGGATTGTTAATTGTGATGTTTTTCTAAACAAAACTGCTATAGTGAAAATTAGTTCGGGGGGGGGGGGCTGAGGGTCGCTTCCCTAGCACCTGGTATATAATGATCGAGTTTAACATAATTCTAACACTTTTCTTTACAAGAACTCAACTCTTTATTTGGACAACCCTATTTTAAAACAGCACATCATTACAATGTTTAGGTTCAAATATAAATTCGATGATGACTAGGCCTACTAATATATTGACTTGGCCCTTCTCTTAAATTGCTGTAATTTGAATTCGAAATTTTGGCCAACCCTGATAAAAATTATAATTCTTTGTTAGGTCCACAAACAGTACGTTTTCATAGACATGTTTACTGATTTTAGTACCATGAACATATTTTTAGCACTTTTAAAAAAAGTTGTATATTAGTAAAAATATAAAACACAACATTTTGGACAGCCCTTGAATTGATTTTGCATGATTTATTTTTTTAATACACTGGTTCTTTCATTTAATGTATAAATTTAAGCTTAAATTCCGATTATATGCGCAATCTTTAATGTTAAAGTGTATAAATCAGTGAAATCGATTATAATTAATTTTGGACAGCCCTGTATTAAATGCGAAATCGCTTTTGTTTTAAAATAAAAAATAATGTGCCCAATGACAATTAAAAATAATTTTGTAACTTCATCAAAAACTCTGACCGTTATAACAGGTCAAAGTTTCGAAACTTTCGACTTTGGACACCCCTGGAGGTCAAAAGCCCCAGCCAGCTGCCAGGAGCTGCCAAGTGGCAAAATGGTGGATTATTAATCGTGATTTTTTTACGAACAAAACTGCTATAGTGAAAATTAGATCGAGGAGAGGGGGGGGGGGGCGCTTCCTGAGCACCTAATGGTCTAAATCTATTTAACAAAATTTAAATCATAGCAAACATTTAATTATTTTTTAGAATAAATAATTTTTTCTTTGCAATCATCTCCATCATTTTCTTTTCTTGTTGGATGAGCGAAGAGAAGACTTCAATTTCACTGACCCCACCAAAAAATTTTGCTCGTTTTTTTCCTGTTTTTTGCACTCTACGGGGCAATCGGCATATGCGATCTTGATGAAAATTTAAGAAGACCTTCCAAATCTCTAAACTAACACCTTCCACGTTTTGACGTACAATCGAAGAAATATTTCTCATGAATATCGTACTTTTACGATTTCTTTCGATTTTTAGTACGATATTTTCGTTTCATTTGGGCCGATTCCGACCTAACGGGTGGGGCTACAACGTTCATATTTTACATAGACATAAAGGAAATGGTGATGTATTGCTTTTTGAAAGAAAAAGTTGAAAAAGTCAGCCAGAATCCATAGAATAAAGATTTAAATATGAGTTTTTTTACAGGTTTATAATAACAATTATCAATCTAACAACAGAAACTTGACAACAATCACTTACAATGCATTCAAAAAGCACTTGCAAAGGAAAAGTGGTCCTACCCAAACTGAAAACTTTTACAAAAAAGCTCATCCATCAACGCGACTAAAAAAAGCGTTCGCGAAGCGGCCTAGTTTAAACTTAGAAAACAAAAGTATCCTCCCCGACGACGACGACGACGACGACGACGACAAAACAAACAATGACAAATACGATGTCGTTCACAACGTGAGAACCCCCTTCCGTGGCAGGTTCTGACCTGACCAGCATGGGTTTCCTCCTCCCTATATCCCCTAGGCTAGAGTAGCACATTATAACCTAACAGTTACACGCCCTTAAAGTAACTCCTTTAAAAAATCCAAGAACTTCACCCCGAAACATTTTGTGTTATTTGACTTGAGAAACTTCCCCCACCCCACCCCTCTCTGTCACTATTCTTTTCATCCCTTCCTTTACCCGTAGCTGGTTTTGACCAGCAAGGAAAGTTCCCTATAGGATAGAGTGGCGCATTATGATCCAACTTTTGACGTGCACTTAATCAAAATAAACTAAACCAAATTAGTTGTACAAATATCAAACAAATCAGCAAATGATCGTTACTTTTTTCCTCAACTGGGACAGTCAGTAAAATAAAATGGAAATTCTTTGAAGCTCGTTGTTAAGACAAGGAATGAGCTAAAGTACTTTTAGCGAGTTTGCACATTTGAGGTATTGTTTTGATTCTGGGCCAACAAACTGTGTCATCCGTGGCAGTAAAAAGTTAGATGACCGGTGAAGACATTATAAAGGTAATGTATACCCTCGTACTATCTACTGGTGATTCTAGAGGTATCTTTTTGTTGATATTTTATAATACAGTGGTTCTAAACTTATGCCAACAATGAGAACCCCACACCCCAACCCTCCATCGTCCCAAAGCCCTTTCCTCCCGGTACCCAAAACTGGTTCAATACTGCATGGGACTCCCCACCCCAACCCCCCAAAAAAAAGAATTAAATAAATATAGAATCCAACACAATATAAATAAAACGAACTTTGTTCCCCGTCAGACCATGGCTCTATACTTATAATGAAACGCGAGGAAAGAGCTAAAGTCCATATTGCAAACATCGGTTTGTATATAGGAGATTATATAACACCCCGAAACTAGAATCTAGCTCTGGCAGTCGTCGTCTTAAAAACCCTCCCCCCGACCCCCGACGACGACAACGAAAATGACAACATGATCGATGACGAAGACAATAACAACCACAACGTGAGAATCCACCCTTTTTCCTCCCCTTACCTCAAGGCTGGTTCTGACCAGCATGGGATTTCCTCCTTATCTAGTCAGTCCCTAAGTTACTCATTAAAACCTAACGGTAAACGCACCCTTAATTAAACAGAAATTACAAAAAATTAAACCTCATACGGATAAAGGTCGTGTGTTTCGTACTCACATTATCCCGGTGAAATGACAGTACATTACTCCACTAAGTATCCAGAAATCCAGGCCGCGACAGAATTACACCCTAAGTATCCGACACTTGAATAGACCGAGAGGTTAAGAGAGTCGTAATAGACTCATTTATCCGACCATTCCAGCAATAACCGTGCAAAGAAACTGTTACGACGGCCATGTGGTTTTATTAACCGGACGAGCCGTACGTGACGCTACGTGATATTATGACGTCATCGGTGGCGTGGTCGGCATGAGATGAGGTGAGCGTTGGATGTAGTGACGCTACGTGAAATTATGACGTCATCGGAGGCGTGGTCGGCATGAGATGAGGTGAGCGTTGGATGTAGTGACGCTACGTGATATTATGACGTCATCGGAGGCGTGGTCGGCATGAGATGAGGTGAGCGTTGGATGTAGTGACTTCTTTCTTTAGTCGGGATTACCACGTCTGGGACATTATTGCAAAACATTTTATATTGAAGCTAATGTCATCATGGCACAACGGTTGGCGCGCCCTAAACAAATAATAATCCGGCCGACGCTAATCGTAAATATGCTCAAACATCTTTTGGTCAGTAGTGTAGTATTGTTACTCTCCGAAATTAAATGCTTGCTCTAGCGGTCGTCGTCGAAGATCTCACCCCAATCCCTTGACGCCCAAGACTTAAGAATCCCCCTGGATTTATGACCTCCCTAACCCAACTAAGAAAACAAATACAGCAATATTAGTCTATCGTAATTCAAAACCCACACAATTGCTTTTCGATTAAAAATAGCATAATTATATAATTTTTACATAACTCAATATTATAGTTTAGCACAAAATTTTAAAATCTAACCAACAATTAACTCAATAGTTTCAAACTAAAAGCATCACAAGCTGCCCGGTTAAACCGCTCTAGGTTTCCCGTGTCGTCGTATAGATGGAAGATTAGGCCTTCACAGCCCTGTGTTAGCAACACAATCCTGCTCCACAACCAAACCACGTTACCACAGCATTTTTAATCTCCGTAGGTTTTTGTATTTTTTCGCTGGGATTTAGCCTTTGACCAGCTCAACCCCCCCCCCCCTCACGCCCCCCCCCCCCCACCAACGCTCAAAACACGACCCCAGCCGAGATGAGTTTAATTTAAATTGCTGTTTGTTTCCTAATCCTTTTACAATTCACGAACAACAGTTAACATCTAGTTTTTTTAAATCACGCTGCGAACAAATCAAGGCAAACTTTGTTTCTCTTCAATGGGTATTTCAGGAATAAGCCTATAACGTTTTGTTCATTGAGCCGAATGTGTCGTGTGAGGGGGAGGGAATGGGTCAACGCCCCCCTCACCCCGCACGTGTAAAAACTGAATCGCCAGAGTTTTATCAGTCCCCGGCTCTGGCGGTGCTAAAGGTATATGTGAAGAGGGATGTTTATCTGTTGACAAAACTAATTTTTATCAATTTCACATGGTCTGTAAATAGGCAGGTATACAGAGAGAGAGACAGAGAGTAATACAGCTAGAGGGGGGTTGCGAGAGGAAGAGAAAGAAAAAGAGAGAGGTCGATGGGTAATGGAAATATTTTTCGTTCTCGATATTTCACATCGGATATGTTTGCAATTGATGTTGATAACAGTTACTGTAAAGGGTTTTGTTATGAAATGTTGGTATGCATGATAGATCTTTGGAAAGTCAATTATTGCAAGTCAAAGATTTTATACAATGGGATATTTAATATTGACGTTTGTTCCCCATCATGGCACGGGGTAGAATTTGGAACAGAGCATGTTTATGCTAATCGTAAAAGGCGAGGAAAGAGACAAAGTCCATCTTGCAAACATTAGATGGTAAGTTGGGTAGTATATTTATCCCCGAAACTAGAGGCGAGCCCTGGATGTCGTCGTACCCTCGACGACCTCCCCGACGACGACCATGACAACACGAACGATGAGAAAGACGATTACGACCACGATATGAGAACCCTGTCCTCCCCATACCCGTGGCTGGTTCTGATATATCCCCTGGGCTAGAGTGGCACATTATGACCTTACGGTTGATCCAAATAACCCCAAACTCAAAACAGCTTGTAGTCTTTGTTGATAAATGATATGATGATGAGATATGATTATCAAGCACATTGGCTTTAATTGTGAATAAAGAGCGAGGGAGTTTCTTGTCCTCGTAGTGTTGCCGCAGGGCTGCGTTTCGTGTGTTTCTACCAGGCCAGCCTCGCACGCATGTGATGTATGCTAAGGATAATATTTTATTACTTGGAAAATGTTACGTTTATTCTCGTTCATTTCGTTCCGAACAAAAATACGCCCCCTTCCACCTCCGCCCCTCTGCCCTTCCCACCACCGCAATATCCTGTACCTTGCCCCCAATGCAAACCAACCCCCTGGGCTAGTTCCCTCGTTCTATCTCGCAAAATCGTTTCCAAATTGAAATATCTGAATGAGTTTTTCGACGATGGTCTCTTTTAGTTCGCTTCATCTCGTTAGCCATTTGTTTTTATCTTCATTCAAACTGTTGTCCTAGGAACATTTGCACGAATGTTCGTTAGTGTTGGGTGAGTTCAAAAGAAAATGTCGGCAGGGTTGTTTGTTTCTATAGACATGTTCACAGCACGCGAATTAACCCTACATTACTCGCGTGGGGTATATATTACCCCAGTGCTACAAAACCTATGTTTCTCTGTACCGGTAGTGTTCAATCTTACCGCCCTCTCATTTTGTGTATTCTCAAGTTACTCTATCTTTGATGTTTTATTACAACTACATGCTAGTCGGGATTCTGAGTTTTAGGAGAGAAAAAATATTAATTCGTTCTACTAATAGTCCAAGGCAAGCATGGCTACATACTACCGGATAACGGGGAGATAATTAATAATGAATGTTTTACGTTCAGAACTGAAAAGCAATCCAACAATTGAATCAATATTTACTCAACGGATTATTAATCCCTGACAAAAGGTCATCAACCCTGGTTTATTCTATGTAGGCCTCCCTCGTAGCTCGCGCTGTCCACGAGATTACTGGCCTTGGCCATGCGTGTTCACATTATGGTCATGGGGCAGATGTATCGCACTTCACGACGAATGGACAACTTTGATTTTATTGCTAAAATCGATTGTGTGTGTATATATTGAAGTACTTTGTCACTTGTCTTTGAACTGAAAGATTTCTAAAATCCAATATGGCGGCCAAAACATAAATTTCAAAAAAGAGTCAAATCTCCGAAACCAACGGTCTGATTAAAAACATACATCAACACAAAAATACGCAAAATATTATTTAAACTTTTCAAAAAATTATGCTCATTATTTTTTCAATTTTTTCCCCCCAAGATGGCACTTGAATTTTCAAGTATTGTACATGAATTGAACTTTTTGATAAAAACACGGCATTTCAATTATTTCTGAAGGCGATTAAGTATTTGCATTGCAATTCAGAAAAAAATTGCGGGAAATTGGCAGTAAAATAGAATCCAAGATGGCGTCCAATACAAATGTTCGAAATAATATATACATTATTGATACATATATCAGAAACTAAAGCTTTATTACAAAAAACACATCACAAGACAAATATTAGATTTTTTGCAAACTTAAGTAAATAATATACTAATTTTAAAATTTCAAGTTGGCGTCCAAATTTTAATATTGTTGATTTGCGTAACTTTTCGATGAAGAACTAAATTTGAGATCATTTCTAAAATCGTTTATCATGTGTATTATTATATAATATTATTAAATATTATTGCAGTGAAATTGACAGTGAATATCCAAGATGGCGGTCACAACAAATATTTGGAAAAACATTCCTTAACACAGAAACCAGACCTTAAATCTTAAGAACCGTAGAAGTACAAAAACACTAGCAATTTTGTATCCAAGTTAGGAAAAATAATGCTCATTGTTAAATAATGTAAATCAACAAGATGGCGCATGACTTGTATAGTGAATTTACTTTGCAATCACAATGAGCAACCAACATAGATACCATAATCCTAATTTTTAAATATGTCGCACTTCACGATGAATGGCCAACTTTGATTTTATTGCTGAAATCATTTAGGCTATATGTATATAATGAAGTATTTTGTCACGTCTTCAAATTGACATGTTACAAAATCCAAGATGACGGCCAATTTTAAATATTCACAATAAATAGCAATATCTTGGTTGTCATACCGTTGTAGAGTACATTTTTCAAGTAATAAATATTATAAAAACCATTTTCAGTTCATACAAAATTATACGGACCTAAAAACACCTTAAAAATTCAAGATGGCGGCCGATTTTAACATTTTTGATAATAATTATGGCCTTCAAAGTCCAACTCGCTACCTTCCCGTGGTTTAGCCTGTGAGTAGGGGAGTAGTGTATTCCCCAAAACTAAGGGCGAGCTCTGGCCGGTTGGGGTGCGTGTTGCAAAGAGAGCTCTCGCGCAACTTTTTATCATACCTTTCTTCATTCACACAGCCTTATTCATATTTATTTTCTTCTTTCACTTTTTTCGTCTCCATACTTGCCGGCCCTCTCTGCAACGAGCACTCCTCCGTTCCCACCCAGTTTAACCCATCCTATCCAACATCCTCACTCCTTCCCATTAACCCCCCTCGTCTTTCCTTACGTTCCTCCCATTGGAAAGAAGAAAACATTATGGTAATCCACAATTGTGGAAAAATAAAATTTGGAAGATTCCAATACAATTGACATGGGCATTGATAACTCGACTGTTGATTGCCCTAAAACAACATTAACTAACTAACTAACTAACTATTAATATCTTGGTAAAGCCATGACATACCATGGTAAAGTATATAATTCAAGAGATAAATCTTATATAAAACATAACAAATTCATACGATATTTACTGAACTTAAAACACTTTAAAATCCAAGATGGCGGCCTAGTGCGGTGATTATGCTGTGTGGCGAGGGTTGGTACAACATGCTGTGATATGCTGTGTGGCGAGGGTTGGTACAACATGCTCTGGCGTGGTGCTCAAATGGGAAGGTGAAGAATTTATATTGTCCAGACTGACGTAAAATAAATATTACGTAGATAAGAGAAATTTAAAACAAGAACAAACAAACAACAAATTAAATTTGTATGGTACAATACCACATGAGACGTTATATGACCCACCCAGTTGAAGCGCCCTAGCTTCTCATCACGTCGTCGTAACATTTTAGCACCGAATGCACTCTGCTAGCCGGAACAGGCGACGTTAAGTAGATCAAGTTCATCTCGCAAACATCAGCTGATAAGTTAAGGATTATAAAACTCCCCGAAACAAGAGGCGAGCTCTGGAGTTCGTCGTCGGGGAACTCTCCCTCTACTCTTGTGACCACCCTGCCGATGACGACGACCATGACAACACGAACGATGCATAACAAAGACTAAATCAACCACGATGTGGGAAAACCCCTTTATTCCCAATATTCGTAACTGGTTCTGGCATCAGCACGGGACTTTCCTCCCCACATCCCTTAGCCTATAGAGTGGCGCATTAGGACCTAACGGTTGAAGCGCCCTATAAGTTCTCACGTTGCCTTAGTCGTCGTGGCTATACGTATGTTGCTGTGTGTATCCCTCGTGTTAGCTTAGGGAAGCTGTTTCCTTGAATGTTGACCTATTAGCATGATAATATGCGCACAATCCCCACTGGAAGCTGCAGTCAATTCTCTTTAATGTACAGCGGTTGATGCATTGCAAACACTGCGATTCCACTAGCCTAAACACACTGGAAAAGGCGGTGTTTGATGCACACAAACCTAGCAATAACGAGTCAATGAGATAATGGAAAGCAAACTTCAAATGCGTATTGACAATCAATTTGTCTACGGGGGGAGTTATTTGTTTACTTTATGGGGAAACTTCCACAAGTTAGAACCAATTTGGACGAATTTCCTTAGTTTGCAAAGCGTTCATTTAAACAATGTTTGCAGCACTGAATACGTGTAATTGCTTGCATAAAATATGGCTGACTACATCTAAAGTTTAACTTCGGTAAACCGTACGATTCAGTCCGTTGGTTCTCTATTGACTTTCGTACGTCTACTGCACAAATAGCTCTGATATACTCGAAAAGAGCTCGCCCCCTTCCATTCCCTTGCCTGTGGCTGGATCTATCCAGAATAGACCTGTCATAAATACATCCTATAGTTGAGAGTTGCGCCATATGTCCAACTGTTGATGCGCCCTTAAACCAAATAAACTCTCCACCTCCCACCCTCCGCCCGTAGCTGTTTCTGATCAGTTTGGGATGTTTCCTCCCTACATCTGCTAGGCTACAGTGGTGCATAATGACCAACGGTTGACGCGCCCTTAATAAAAATAAACTTAAGAAATATTTTTTGCTGTTGATATCATCTCTCATCACTTGGTTTTCTTTTATAAACTACTACGATAACAATAATCTCATCAAACACACCATAACACATTTTCTAAAATATCGCAGGGTTTGCAATATGACGTGACCAATTGTAGCGCTCTAGTTCCTGACTTCGTCGTTTTGACCTCATTGACTGTACTAATATATTTCTCTTTGTTGCAGGTATGTACCATCATTGCGCAACCCACGACCGTCCACCGTCGTAACATAAGACAGACAGACATTCTGCGATATTCGGTTCGTAGATAGACTTTATTATCGGTTTGATCGCCAAATAGACGGACACACACACTCCTATCACATCCCGCCTGGGCCTGGGGTAGAATTCTGCACAGAGTATGGCTCTGTTCGTCGTAAAAGGCGAGGAAAGAGGAAAAGTCCGTCTCGCTAAACATCAGTTAGTAAAGTATTGAGAGGAGGGTTTTACTCCTCGAACCTAGTGGCAAGATCTGGCCGACGTGTAGAGAAGGTTATACCGCTTTGTCTCACCTCGCTCGTGACTGGTTATGTCCAGCACAGTGGTGTCCTCCCCACATCCCCTAAACTAGAGTGCAGCCCTTACATCCAAATAAACTAAAGAATCAAGAATTGGTACTTTAAAAACGCAACCAAAAATGTAGTTTTGACAATTTAAAATTAAAAACAATTTCCATTGATCTTTAAAATCTTCAAACATTTTTATTCCAATTTTGTTTTCCCTTTAATTGTGATTCTAACTTGTTTGGAACGTCATTAAACGATCAAGAGTTTGGCGGTAAATCAGGTTGGCATATTTGGTGACTATCCCCAACTATCCCCCTAATGCACAAAGATTTACCGACGCAAAGTTGCGTCTCGTTAAAAATGGCGGACTTAGCAAATCCATATGTTAATCATAAGACTATAAAAACCGTTTGCACAAAGGTAGTTGCGTCAGCTGACTGAGTCCGCAAGTCGCTAGATGCAACGGTATAGTTGCAGCTACTCTGGATGTGACGCAAATGTCGATCCTCGCTTTTGTACCAACATACAGAAAAGCAGGCAAGAAACGTGAAATATTTAGTAAAAAATTGCAAAAAGTTTATACAAATTGAGTGAAATTGTAACCTGTGATTCTTCGCATAGAAATGCCTCTGGTTACCTAATACTACAAAGTGGACGGTAAATATGGTGACTTTTGAACACTACATACATTGCAGGTTGCCTAATGCACAAACATGTAATAAGTGATTGCTGTTTTCTATCTAGAAATGCTCTATTAGTACTAGAATAATTTATTCCTGTCATTTGGGACTGGTCTTGCAATTCGTTCCCATTGATCTCCAAACATTATCGCTGGAGACAATTCCACGTTCTTTGCCAATATTTGCGTCCATGACTTTACCAACGCAAGTCTTTGTGGATGAAGGTGGTATGAAAACCATAATATGGCGTACTATCCCAACATATTTGATGAAACTGTGTAGCCAAAAAATCCGTGAGCCTCGTATGGAATATTATGCATAAAATAATAACTGTAAGTGAATATTATTGAACCACTGAAGAATAAGGTATGTCTTATGGAACAAGTTAGATCCCGTCAAGATACTGAGAAGCTCTGGCAGCCCGTATGGTTTCAGGGTGGGTGGCCATGCTAAGTTCCGCCTGCTGTTTGTTAGCTTCCAGTATGAACCGGGCTTTGAACCAAAGGCATTCTAAATATGAAGCTGGAAGAAACCTAACTACCAATAAACCAATGACAGCTAAAACATCAAATTCTTTTCGCAAATATCAATTATTATTTAGGGCTGTCGTCGTCCTCCTTCCCTTGTAGACATCCCCGACGACGACCTTGACAACACAAACGATGACTAAGACGACCATGACCACGACGTGAGAACCCCCCTCCCTTTTCTCGCTCTACCCGTAGTTGGTCCTGATCAGCATGGGATATTCCTCCCAATAAACTCTAAGCTACATTGACGCATTTTCACATAATGGTTGACGCGCCCTAGATCAAAATAAACAAAACATAACACGAAAGATGACGAAAACAATGACCATCACGATGTAAAAATACCCCCCTCCTCTTTCCTCCCCCTTCCCTCCATTGGTTCTACCACCATCTGATTTTCCTCCCCATATCCCCTAGAACAGAGTGGCTCATGACCTAACGGTAGACGTGCCCTTAATCCAAATAAAATTTTTATTTAAACAACTAATTAACGCCTGGGCCGGGGCAGAATTGTTACAACTTTCCCTCCCATTGCCATTGCCTGGTTCCGTCCAGTACGGTGGTGTCCTCAAATCCCTTAGGTCAGCGTAGCGCATTATGACCAGTTCGGTTCAGGTGCCCTAGTTTCTCACTTCGTCGTCGTAAGTTTTGAATCTCCCACATCCCCAATATGGACCCAGGGTAGAATTAGGCTCTGAAAATCATAAGAAGCGAAGAAAGATATAAAGTCCCTTTCGCAAACATCAGCAGGTAAGAAGGGGAGTAGCCTAAATTACTACCCGAAACTAGAGTCGAGCTCTTGCGGTCGTCGTTGGAGACTTTGCCCATCCACGTCGACGACGACGACCATGACAACACGAACGATGACAAAGACGATGACGGCCTCGGCCACTTAACTTTTGTCTCCCTACACGCGTGGCTGGGCCAGAGCATTATTATTTTCCTCGACACTTCCCCTGAAGGCTAGGCCCCGTCTGGCCCGGGTAGAATTGGCCCAGAGCATGGCTCTGCTAATCGTAAAAGGCGATTCAAGAGAAAAAAGTCCACCTTGCAAACATCAGCTAGCAAGAAGGGTAGTATATTACTCCCCGAATCTAGAGGCGAGCTCTGGCAATCGTCGCCGGGGACCTTGCCCCCTTCCCTTGACGACCCCCCGGCGACGATGACAAAGACAATGACACCACGAACAATGACAAAGACAATGACGACCGCGACGTGAGAAACACCCCTTCCTCCAAATCCCGTGGCTGGTTCTGACCAGCATGGGGTCCTCCCCCCCCCCTTGGTTAGAGTGGTGCATTATGACCTAACGGTTGACGCGTCCTTAATCCAAATAAACCAAAACCTGAAGGCTAGAGTGGCGCCTTACAGTTGACGCGCCCTTAATCCCAACTCTCTCTCTTTCTCTCTCTCTCTCTCTCTCTCTCTCTCTCTCTCTCTCTCTCTCTCTCTCTCTCTCTCGCAATCTGGGTAATGAAGCGCTGTCTTTTTGTCTCACAAACTTTAACAGAGATTCTCTCTCAAATGAGCTCGGGTCTTCTTTTTCTACACTTAAAACAAAACAAATCGATTCTGTTAACTAGCTAACTCTGACAAAGAGAAAACAAATAAAGTCGTTACTTATTTAACTTTGCGATGTTCATTTGTTTGATGTGGAGATTGAGTAGCTAAAAGTCTGTTATTTCAATGTTTGAGTGTTTGAAGAAGAATATTAATTTTTCTATTTTCTCAGATGGCTCCAAAATTGACAACAAGATTGGAGCGCTTTTTATTGATCCACCTAAACTGCTTGTTTCAGGCTAAGCGACGTGTGTTCATTCATTCATCCGCGAAGCTCTCAAATACTAGGCCTACAATACATTGACGTGTGGAGAATACCTTTAGTGTTCAGATAGCTTGAGCTCACTTAAAGCCATATAACTCATGTAGTCAAGTAATCATTTGGTACAAGACTTTTAATTTTATTTATAAAAAACTAAAATCTATAAGTTATCTACAAGAGTTTTGCTGGATTCCTGTGCACGTGATGGGCATAGAGGGAAATGAACACGCTGATCGGGCTGCTAAGGAAGCTTCCCAGCTCCGCGACGTTGATTTCATTAATTTAAAGTTCCCGTTTTGATGTCAAGAGTGGATTCATCAACGATTCTTGGATTTGCAACAGGCAAATGAACAAAATGCATAGTAGGATGATCAAACTTACTAATAAAATTCGTCCTCCAACCTATCGACATTCATTTGAAATTGTTCTCTCACGTCGGCCTAGAGATGAGGTGGTACTGTCCCGAATTCGAATATGCCACCACACGTCTAGCTAACGGATATCTCTTAACCAGAGAAAAGGTTGTTCCCGAATGTAACACGCGTGATGTATCTTTAACCGTACATCATATGTTAGCAGACTGTACCATGATGCCTTGTGCACGCAATTTGATATCTCCCAATCATAATATGAAGAACTTGTATCATACGATAACGGCGACTTGTTAATTGTTTGCAATATACACGGATAGTGGACCTCCCCATAGAAAATAACTGGTATCCAACTGCTATCCAACCGGTCTCCAACTTCAATCCACTTTATCCATCGAAAAAGTTGATGAAATTCTGCTATCCAACTGCTATTCATCTCGATCTATCTCGTATCCATCTACCATTAAACTGCTATCCACTAGGATATTAGTTTAAACTGCTATATAACTGCTATCCATGAACTTACCAACTGATATTCACTTGCTATTCACTTGGATAGCAGTTCGATACATCTTTCGTAACTATCCAACTGCTATCCATGAAATATCCAACTGATATCCATGAACTATCCACTTGAATAGCAGTCTGATAGTTCAACACAAACTCGTATCCACTATCTATAGCCAACTGATAATCATTCGGATTTCCTCACAAGGACTGTGACAAATTTACTTAAATAACACATTTGGTTAAAAATTTCGGATTAATGTACCTATAATCCTGTCAAATAAGAATTTTTGGAGGAAAACATTGCGATGTCGCTGAATTTTTGCAGAGACCTTCCTTAGATGATACTTATCAACATACTAAAACTCCCTTACAATCAGACTTGAGCTTCAGCCGCCATATTGGAAAATGGCGGCCAAAATGAGTTTGTTATCGAATATCTCCAAATTAGTTTGAGATAGACAAAATATCTCAATGGCAAAAATATTCCCCATTCAATTCCCTACAAAACAGGTGTCTTCTATAGTTTTGGTAGGGGCAACGGTTACGTCACAAAATCGTGGTTTATATGTTGCTTATTGGAGTACCAGCTTATTTCCAAATTTTCACGCCCAGCATCAAACAATGCCCGGTAAATCCGTAAGAAATCGATTTAAATACAAAAGGACTTTTGTACGGGGTTCATGAAAGCTTCCATTAGTATTTAAAAAAATCAGTTCTGCGAAATCGGATTTTGCATTTACCCGGAATTTGGATTTTTCCATTGTTGGCATTTCCTAAAAAATGCCATATTTTACTGTCCATTATTAAGCACTAAATGGATTGGAGGAAAAATTCTTTCTACGCACATTGAAATGACTTAAATAATGATCCGATTACAACCAAAGTTTAAATCCAATATGGCTGCTAATTCCTTAAATTCACAATATGAATACTGTTTTCGTGCTGTTTTTACACTCTTTTTGTTACATAATTCACTTTGATGTTGTGAATATTAGGAATTAGCAGCCATATTGAATTAAACTTTGGTTGTAATCGGATCATTATTTGAGTCATTTCAATGTGCGTAGCAAGAATTTTTCCTCCAATGCTATTTAGTGCTTAATAATGGACAGTCAAAAAGGGCATTTTTGAGGAAATGCCAACAATGGTAAAACCAAATTCCAGGTAAATGCAAAATTCGATTTCGCAGAACTGATTTTTTTAAATACTAATGGAAGCTTTCATGAACCCCGTACAAAAGTCCTTTTGTATTTAAATCGATTTCTTACGGATTTACCGGGCATTGTTTGATGCTGGGCGTGAAAATTTGGAAATAAGCTGGTACTCCAATGAGCAACATATAAACCACGAATTTGTGACGTAACCGTTGCCCCTGACAAAACTATAGAACACACCTGTTTTGTAGAGAATTAAATGGGGAATATTTTTGACATGATATATTTTGTCTATCTCAAACCAATTTGGAGATATTTGATAACAAACACCTTTTGGCCTCCATTTTCCAATATGGCGGCCGAAGCTCCAGTCCGATTGTAGGGGAGTTTTAATATGTTGATTGGTATTATATAAGGAAAGTCTCTGCAAAAATTCAGCGACATCGCAATTTTTTCCTCCAAACGTCAATATACGATCTTATTTGACAGGATTACTAGGCCATGATTGAAAACAATTTACAAAAATGCAACAATCCTAATTGTAATAATTATTATTATTATATTTTGTTATTTTTATTATAATAATACCCAGTAAACACAAAAATGCGCTTTTGTAATTAATCGGTGCTGGTTTGTTATACCACTAATGCCAGTTTACTGCCGTGTGCCGGTTCCTGTGTTTTCATGATTGCCGTCTCGTCACCGTTCCGTTTTCTTCGTTCCCCCTTGCGTTGCATGTATTCTTGTATTAATAACCGGTACCAGATTGTTACAGATCCGGCACGAACATTTATCTCACGTATTTTGCCCAGATACAGTTTTATACTGACAGTTGTGTACCAAACCGATACCATTTTACCGCCGTACAGGCTGCCATTTGGACTGCAATCTAACACTCAAATGGCAAAATATGACTTTTATTTTAAAAAAAACAAAACAATTTAGATTTTTTATTGTATTCATGCTCATTTGGAGTACACGTTTTGGTTTTTATAATTGTTTAGTAAAGTTATAATAGGACCGAATAATATTGTGTGTGAAAACAAATCAATCTTCACAATAAAGAGTTGTGTGTGTACATTAATTAACTAGGAAGCTTCGCAAACGCTTTTTCAGGCGCGTTGTTGGATGAACGTAATTGGTGCATTGAGCGCTTATGTGTTATGCAGATTGTCTGTTGTTCTGTGAAAAATCATTACTAAGTCAAGAATTTTTTTTTAAACGAAAAAAATTGTAATTGAAAAAAATGAAAAGTCGTAAAATTGCGATATACATGAGAAATAATTTTTCGATTGCGCTCAAATTTCACACGAAAATATAAATTCAGAAAAAGAAGGTTCTGCGAAAAATCATTACAATCAGATAATGCATGTAGGTGTTATAAGTCGAAGAATGTTTTTTTTTAAGGAAAAAATCGTAAAATTGCGATTATCATTAGAAATAATTTTTCGATTGCGCTCAAATTTCAAACGAATATCTTAATTTATAAAATTAAAGTTCTGTGAAACAATCATTACAATCGGATAAAGCATGTAGGTGTTATAATAAGACGAAAAATATTTAAAAATCGAAAAAAATCGTAAATTTGCGATTTTCATGAGAAATAATTTTTTGATTGCGCTCAAAAACGTGGCAGTTTTAAATTAGGCGATTTCGAAGACCTCCAGCAAATTTCATCGCAATTGGAGTATTGGTTTAGCCGGAATCGTGTTAACAAACACACAAGAATATAAACAGAAAAAAAAGAAAAGAAAAAGAAAAGAAAAACCTCTCGGATTTTTTTCTCCAGTGTAGCAGAATGGAATCCTCGCTTCGCTCATCCAATAGCCAATAACATTTTAAGTAACCAAAAGTGAGCCAACATGCATCTGCACACGCATACCAACATTGAATTGTGTATGCAGATAATCCTGTAGCTATTGGCCTGCTTACATTTTCTCTTGTATCACAGTTTAATTGAAAATTGCAACTTTATACTAGTTTCACTTTTTACTAACTGAAAAAAAAGATATGCCGATCTCCAATGAAATCATTTAATTTTGGTTGCATACCAATAGAACAAGGAAGCTTCGCAAACGCTTTTTCAGGCGCGTTGTTGGATGAGAGTAGTTTTAAAAAAAAAGAAAAAAGCGTAAAATTGCGATTTTCATGAGAAATAATTTTTCGATTGCGCTCAAATTTCACATGACTATATGAATTAATAAAATGTAGGTGTTACAAGTCAAAGAAATTTTAAAAAAATCCAAAAAATGGTTAAATTGCGATTTTCATGAGAAATAATTTTTTGATTACGCTCAAATTTCAAACATTTTATGAGCAAGTGAATATAACTACAATTTAGTCAAGCCGATTTGCTGTTGTATCTTTACCCACACATAACAAAAACTTGTAAAAATACAGCCAAACCTTACACACACAAAAGAAATGAGATCTAAGAAAGTGCCAAGCTCATCTACCCTTCCACATTTGCGCATTCTTAATTCATAAACGTACAGTGTCCCGTAACAACATCCTTGAAAAGCTTGGCAAAATAGAATTTGTAACTATTAATTTAAACCTAATAGTTCAACCAAATTCTTTTTTTCTAATTAATTTAAAACTTAATGGTCATACAAATTCTAGGTCCGGTTTTCGCGCAATAACAATTATTTTAACTGTTTTTACAATTTATTTTAAATGTTACAATGACAATGATACAAAATATGTTGAAAATTATTCAACCTGCCAATTGATCCTAAAGTTTTCCACTTGCTTCCCAGACAATCAATCATAACGCCAACTCCAAAAAAAACACCAACCTACCAAACAATATAATATTTCCCTATCTATTCAGATACATGTTGAATGATGGATGTATTTATAGAAAAATTGAAAAAGTTTGCGATTGATATTTTGGCAACAAAATTTCTATGAATATATTTCTCCACCGATAGAACCCGCAAGAATTTGTAGTTTCAATTTCGAATCAATCAGTCAGTGATGTTGTCGATCCTGCTGACGTTAGTCGCATCACGTGACTAGTATGCGCTCTTTTCTCATGCTAAGTTCATCAAACACATTTAAATTAGTATTTAAATGTACTAGGAAAACGCTTAAGTCCCGCCGCGTTGTTGGATGAGCGTAATTGGTGCTTTGAGCTGCCATGTGTTATGCGGATTTTCTGTTGTTCTGTGAAAAAATCATAACTAAGTTGAAGATTTTTTTTGAATTAATTTAAATTAAACAAAAAATAAACATTATTTTCAATTTATTTAATTAATCGTAATTCTAAAAAAGAAAAAAATCGTAAAATTGCAATTTTCATAAGAAATAATTATTCGATTGCGCTCAAATTTCACACAAATATATTAATTCATAAAATTAAGGTTCTGTGACAAAATTATAACAATCGGTTAAAGCATTGGTGTTATAAGTCAAAGAATTGTTTTAAAAAAGAAAAAACACGAAAAATTTCGATTTTCATGAGAAATAATTTTTCGATGGCGCTCAAATTTCACACGAATATCTTAATTCATAAAATTATGGTTCTGTGAAAAACTCATTGAAATCAAATAAAGCATGTAGGTGTTAAAGTCGAAGAAATTTTTTTTAAAAATCGAAAAAAATCGTAAAATTGCGATTTTTAATGAGAAATAATTTTTCGATTGCGCTCAAAAACGTGGCAGTTCTAAGTTCAGAGATTTTGAAGGTCTCCAGAAAATTTCATCGCAATTGTTGTATCGGTTTAGCCGAAATCGTGCTGACAAAAAACACAATAATACAGGAAAAAAAAGAAAAAAAACGTTCCGGATTTTTTCTCCAGTGTAGTGAAAGGGAATCTTCGCTTCGCTCGCTACGCTCATCCAATAATTCTTCTTTGTTATTACTATCATCTTCATAATTTTTGGCCCGGGGTAGAATTCGGCACAGAGCTTGGCTATGCTTATGTTATAAGGCGAGAAAAGAGATATAGAGCAAACATCAGCTAGCAATTATAGGGGAGTACTCCGTATCTGATTCTGACCTTCAAGGGACATTTCTCCCCACATCCTTTCGGCTAAAGAGGCGCATTATGACCGAACGGTTAATGCGCCCAAAATCCAAATAAACCATAAAACCAAACAAAAAACCATATTCTTTTATCTTCTAAACTTAGAAAACTGTGTCTGTCACTCTCGCATTTATTTTTAATATTGTGTTAAAATGATGTACAAATAAATGCAAATATTAATAAAAACATAATAATCATCAAACACATCATACACACATAACATTAATCTAATAAATCACAGGCGGCGCATTATGACGTAACGATTGTTGTGCCCCTATTCCAATTAAACCAAAATATCCAAATGAAATTGATATTGATAAAAATTCCTTCTAATGACAACGGTGACAACCTTTCTTAACTCCTCAATCGATATGAATTGTTAAACAAAATTTCAAAAAACACACA